>CAUYON010100699.1:0-121164 GCA_963573935.1 Arctocebus calabarensis | reverse complement strand
CCAGTGTTCCTGGGAAACAGCAGGACAGTAATTTCTACGCTGGCCCAGCTGGCAATATAGATCAGCCCCAGAACTAAAGGCGAGTCCGTCTGCGGAAGGGAGCGACTCCACGATCAGCCCCAGGCAAAGATCAGCCCTTGTGCAGAGAAAACGACCCCTTTGCCCTCCTCCCTTTCCAACCACACTGAGAAGGCTGACAAAGGCCTCTTGGAGCCGGGAGACAGGGAGCCACCTCTTCACCTCTGGTCTTACTCCTCTCTGCTCTGATCCCTGCACTGGCCTCCTGCCCTCCTTTTGGACCCTCGCCCCAATTCTACCTTCAAACCGCTCAAGAAGGACATTAGAACATATGCTCCAACATGGATGGGCCTTGAAGGCAGGATGTAAGTGAAATAAGCTGGTCCCCAAAAGACAAACACATGATTCCGCTTATGTGAGGTCTCACAGGAGTCACATTTATAGGGAAAGAAAGTGGAAGGGAGGCCGGGGGTTAGTGTTTACTGGAGACAGAGTTTCAACGTGGAGAGATGAAAACATTCCATGGATGGAGGGTGGGGAAAGCCACAGCTTATGAACAAGGTTAACGCTGTTCAGCTGCACACTCAAAAATGGTTGCAGGGGGGAAGTTTATGTTGTGTACTTTAGCCCAAGAAAGAAAGAAAGAAAGAGAGAAAGGGGGAAGTTTGTTTTAAGAAACTCCCAAGCCAGCGTGGAGGCCGTGAGAAATCTCTGGGCAGATGTGAGCACTTCCAGTCGTCTCTGGTTGAGCAATGACCCCTTTCCTTTACTGCTGTTCCTTCATTTCTGAAATTCTCTATAATGAGCCCACCTTGCGGAAGTAAGAGCACAGAGGATTTGTTGCCTGTTTGTTATCTATCTCCGGAGAATCCTTCCAGTGCAGAGAGGGGTTCTCAGTGAATGGCCATCCCATCTCGGTCATCATCTCTGCCTGACCCTGTCACCTCTAGGCACCTCCCAAATCTGTCTGCAAGATGCCCTGTCCTGTCCCACTTCCCTTGGGGGATGGACCTTATGAAAATGTCTCCTTGTGACCCCTCAGGTCTCTGGGCTACCACTCAGGTGGGGACTGAGGGTCTGCCTCCCAAGAATCAAGGGCAGATGACCGACAGGCCAAGCACATCCAGGGCTTCCTAATCAGACCTCACCCTCCCTCCATGGAGCCTTGCTGAATACCTGGTCTATGGGACTGTCCCTCCCTTTCAGAAACCACAGGGTTAGTCTGCCATCCACACAGGGGAAAGGACAGGACAATGGGCAGGACGTGGCAGGCTCTGGGGTTGGTGTCAGCCCTCCTAGCTGTGAGGCCACAAGACTCAGTATCCCAATCTATAAAATGCAGCTGGAACCCAGGCTCAGGAGCACTCCCAGCTCACAGTGGGGCGTGGGTCTCAATGGCTGTCCCCACCCTCCTCTTCATGTCCTTCTCCTGTGGCTGCGATGCTGGATACCCTCTGGGAGGCCCCCTAGGGGAGGTGCTCCTCCATACTCCCTACCCACAGCACAGCAGGCCCAAAAGGATCTTCTGTGCCGGCTGTGCAACCTCACGGTGTTCAGCTAATGCTCCTACCCCCCTAAGCTGGCAAAGTCCGCACCCATTTTACAGACGAGTAACTGAGGCACAGTCCCACAGCAGGCAGCACAGCTGGGCAGAGGTTGAACCCAGGAACTCGATGCCACAGATCCAGCAAGGGCCATCAACGCACCACCAGCCTTTCCTGGGAGAGGTGGGGTGGGCGGGTAGGAAGCGTCCAGCCTACAGGAGGTAGAGGGAGCTCCACAGGGCAGGGCAAGGCAGGCAGCTCCCTCCCCCCCACAGCTCTGGGCTGCTGCTGCTTTGCCTCCCCCCAGGCCTTGCTACTCCTCACAGACCAGGTTATTAATCAAAGGGCACTTCATTTACCCCCTCAGATGCCACTGGAGCCCACAGGCCTGTCTGCAAAGTCTCCCTTTGAGCTCCTTCCTCAAATTAGGAGAATGAGAAATAAGGAATAAGCAGAAGAGGGCAGCCACGGGCCCACAATCCCAGGGCTCCCTGCAACCCCAGCCAGGAGGGGCAGGGCACAGCTGGGCTGCTGCAATCAAGGCTGCAAATGTCAGCATCACTCTGCCGCCGTGGCACTGGCTGATGACAAGTGCTCCCAGCAGGCACAAGATGGAAATCAGCACTCCTGGCAGAGGAGGGGTCCCAGGAGGGGCCTGCTTCCCGGCCATCTCACTTATAGTCCGTCAGAGAGGACCTCGGGAGCTTCCAACCTGCTGATGGCACCAACTTGCACAGAGGGGGTCTTGGCCCGTGCTGGGGGCTTCCCCTGGCTTGTGACCCCCAACTTGCTCTGTGACCTTGAGCATGCCCTTGCCATGGCCCTGAGACTCATTCCAGCTCTCAGCCTCTGGGTCCCAGGCATTTCTGTCCTGTTCCTAGCCTTGCCCCAGTTCACATGCTCCACAGCCACCCCCTTGGCCCCTGCAGAAGTGCAGGGCACAACCCAGCCCCAGCAACTCCAGCTGGTTTCATTGCTGGGGCAAGCATTAGCCAAGGATGAGGACATCATCCATCAACCACAGCCTGTTCTGAGCTCTTGCGATGCTCCTGGCACCAGGCAACGCCTCTGCAGACCCTGTCAGCATGCTATGAGGTGGGCACAACCCCACCCTCATCCTACACCTGGGGAAACTGAGGCCCATGAAGTCAAGCAGGGTGCCCCAGTTCCCACTGAGAGTGATTTCACGAGGACAAGGGCCGGCCCACCCATCCCACTTCTGGGCTTCCTGCTCCCACCAGGTTGCTGCTGGGGCCTCCCATGGGCCTCACCTGCAGGGCATGCCCAGGAGCCTCAGTCCCTCTGCAGCACAGCCCAGGCCCTCGCTGGTCCCTGCTTCTCTGCAGTTGGCCTCACCCTCTGCACAGGCCCCTCCCACAAGCAGGAGCGAGGCCGCCCCAGACTGAACCAGCGGGAGCTCCGGTTTCTTTCTCCCAGCCCCAAGGCTGGCTCCAGGGAAGGGGCTCTGATGGGCTCTAGCAGGAGCCCCTGCAATTCTGGTCCTTTCGTGCTGCGGGGGTCCCACTGGGCCTGTGATCATCAGACTTTGGTGTGTGCTGACCCTCCAGGTAGGAAGAGTGAGGACATGAGGGGAAGGGGGGGCAAGAATGCGGCTGGGCAGAGCCCCCGACACTGAATCCGCTGTGTCCACCCACGATGCAGGGAATACAGATGACAGAGGGAGGTGGCGGGAGGGAGCACCTGGGCTGGCTGGTGTGGGGCAGAAGCAGCTGTGGTCTTGGGAGAGGCTATAGGAACCGTAGCTTCAGCTCGGATGGGCTTGCCTGGGTGGGGGGGTTGAGGCACATTCGGAGGGGTGCCAGCTCGCTCATGCCACCTGCTCGCTCATTCTGCCTACAGAGCACGCGGGGCCAGCCGTGCTCCCTTCAGCTCTTCAACTAACTGCCATCGATTAGGTTGAGCTGCCCCAGCTCTTGTCCCTTGAAAGGTCCCTTCGGTGGCACTAATTGCTGGGCCCTGATGTGTTTGAACACGGTGCTGAGGGCATAAGGGCCCTGCCTGGCCATCAAATTGCCAACGGGGCCAGGGGTCGGCTTGATAGACGGTGGCATGTGGTTTGTGAGCAGCAGTGGGGAATGCAATGCGGCAGCCGTGGTAGGGAGGGGGCTGGTGGAGGGAGCCCAAGCAGCCATACGGAACGTGGCGGGACATGGAGAGAACTGCCACCGGACTCGCCTAATTCCTCAGCATTGGGGTGAGATGTGTGCCACCAGAATGTCTCAGGTCACTTTGCCAAGCACGTGAGATGTCTCTTTGTGTCCCAGGAAACAAGATTGTCCTTTCATGAGTCCAGCCAGTCAGGCTTGAGCCACACTATGCAGTGCCCAGTCTGGAGTCCTCGGGGACCCAAGCTCCAAATGTCCTTCACCTCCAAGGTGGTGCAAGTGAAGCAAAATCCTTCACACGCAGACACCATGTGGCCCTGAAGGAGGGGTCAGCAGGTGCCAGCTCTGAGCCCAGCAGGCTCCTCACTCCCAGGCTCAGGGAGTCTAGGGCCTGGGAGGGGGGCTGAGCCAACAGGGGCTGGGAGCCAAGGCTGATTCTGTCATAGCCTTTGGTCTCGGCCTCAGCTTCCTCACCTGTCTGAGGAAGATAATGGGCTGAGAAAGGAATGTCCAGGAAGTCCATCCTGAGCCCTCACCAGGCACCCTGCAGTGCTAACAGCTCCGATTCCAGGCTCCAGGTGCCCAGGCCAGGGGGAAGGAAACAGGGAAGGGGAGACTGGGATAAGACCTGCAGCCCAGCCAGGGCTGCCCACCATGGGCTTGCTGTGGCCTGGAAGATCCTCCTAGGTTGTGGCTGGGGTAGCTGCTCCCCTTCCCTGCCCCCGGTGCCCCAGGTCACCCTTGCAGGGGGCATAGGCAGTGCAAAATGCCAGGCATGTGCCAGACTCCTCTAGGAAATGAAGGCTGGGGCTCGGACGGGGACCGTGAAGCTGCCAGTGCTCGAGCACAGCACGCACGCGCAGAAGTGCTGGCCCAAACACATTTCCACTCCATCGTGTAAATGCACCCATATGTAACCTCAGACATGCACCTGATAGGCACACAGTCTCTCAAGAAGGCTCCAGGCCAGCAAGACTCTGCCTGCCTCATCCTGCGTCATCCCCGTGGTGCCTACCAGTGTGCACGGTCAAGCGTGGATGCTCCCACACCTCAGAAAGGGCGCTGCCGCCAGGGGTGCTCACCGAGGTCTGGTGGTAGGGACACGCTCCTTCCCACTTTCACCAGCCGAGTGCACATGAGACTTTCTTCTACATTAAAAAGTCTCTGAGGGGCGCCTCAGCTGGGCTCTTCTCCGGCCTCGTGCTTACAGGGGGTGGAAATAGCTCCTCTGTGATGGCCTATCTCAGGGGCACCAGACGGAAGGTGCCCTCGTGGGACACGCCCCACCTGCTGAAGAGCACATCAGCATCTGAGGAAGGCATCCCCGGGGCCAGGGGCTGGGCAGGGCTCAGAGACCCCCAAAGGCTGGTGGAGAGGTAGTATAGTGTCCCCCAAATTCGACCCATTGGACTCTCCAGCGGGACCTTATTTGGAAACAGTGTCTTTGAAGATGTGATTAAGGTGAGCATCTCAAGACGAAATCATCCTGGATTGGGGGACCCCCAAATCCAGTCACTGGTGACCCCATAAGAAGGGAAGCTGGTTAATAGGGAGAAGGACCAAGTTCTAGTATTCCTAGTATAGTGGACAAATTATAGGTGACAATAATCTATTGTATATTTCAAAGTAGCTAGAAGAGAGAATTGTAGGGTTCCCAACACAGAGAAAAGAAAGGTGATGAGTACCCTAATTACCCAAATCTGATCATCACTCACTGTGTGTGTGCACCCCAAATATATGCAACGATGACATCTCCATTAAATAATATAAGAAGAGAGGCAGAGGGAAGCCAGCCCCACACAATGACGGAGGCAGAGACTGATGGGCCATGGCCTCAAGCAGAGGACAGCTGGAGCCGCCAGAGGTGTAGGAGGGAGGACAGTCCTCCCCAGCCTGCAAAGGGACAGTGGCCCTGCGAGTGCCTGGAGTTTGCACCTTTGGCACTCAGAGTTGCGTGTGGTGCTGAGGTCTAGCAGTCCCAGGCCACTAGCACAGGAGGTCACCAATGAAGTAGCCACAAACGGCTCTGTGTGTCCCAGAAAGCCCAGCCCAGGGTCTCCCCATAAAGGGGGCCACTCCCACACCCCCTTCCTCCACATCCACTGGCACTCTGAGTTCTCACCCGACCAGACCCTCTACGTCTGGCTGTGTCCCCTCTCAGCTGTGCTGATGTCATCAGCCCCCGAACTAGGAGACTCCCTGACACCTCCATAGCACTCCAGCTGCCCTGTCGTCACTGCTTGTGCTGACCCCTACCTGTGCCCGTCTCTGCCTGTCAAGGCCCTACTCTCATGGCTCAGATTCCAGTGTGGCCCCAGGGCTCTTCCCAGGGTTTACACCCTCCTACCATCTGCTCCCTTGGGTATGAGTGGGACCCATGTCTTGATTTTCTTTTTAATTTAATTTAATTTTGTTTTATTTTTTGAGTCAGAGTCTCACCATGTCGCCCCTGGTCACAGCTCATAACAACCCTCAGCTCTTGGCTTAAGCAATTCTCTTGCCTCAGGCGCCTGCCCATAGCCTACCAGGACCAAAGCGCCCGGCCATTTTTGTTGTTGTACTAGTTGTCATTGTTTAGCAGAGCCAGGCCAGATTTGAACCCATCAGCCCCGGAGTATGTGGCCGGCACCCTAGCCACTGAGCTACAGGTGCCAAGCCTTCTTTTTAATTTTAAATAAACATTTGATTTTAGAATAATTGTAGACTCACATGCAGCTGTTGAAAGATAACACAGAGAATTCGCACGTGGCCTTCACCCAGTTTCCCAGCAATAATGGTCAAGGCACAGAGCTTGCCCACCCATGCACACGCCCTCCTTCACGTCTGGGAAGCCCCAGCCGCTCCCATCATCTCTGCAGCTCCCTGGTTTCAAGAACAGGGTTACATGCAGCGTGGAGCCCTTTGGGTTTGCCTCTGTTCTCTGGAGACCCTTCCAACTGTGGCTTGTATCAGTGGCTCACTTTATGGTCACCCAGGGTGGGAAGGAACCCCGGGTGGTTTGGTCACTCACCCGTGGAAGGACATCTGGGCATGTTCCCAGTTTTTGACTCTCATAGAGAAAGCTGCTGTGAACATTCACATGCAGGTTTGGATGTGAACAAGTTGTCATTTCTCGGAGACAAATGCCTCAGGGTGTGATGGCGGGCTGTGTGATTGAATGTTTGCTTTTTAAAGAAATTGCCAAACTCTTTTCTAAAGTGGCTGCCCCATTTTGCATTTCCACCAGGACTGTGCAAGCAGTCTGGTGTCTGCAGCACCTGGCATGGTCACTGTGTTTTATTTTCACCATCCCTGCGGGAGTGTGGTCCCCCTCCCTGAGGTTTCTGTGTGCCTCCCCGCCACGGCTAACTACATCGGACGGCTTTTCTCTGCTGCTCACCACCTGTACCTTTGCTACCGAAATGCTTCATGCTTTGTGACCTGTTTGTCCGTTTCTGTGCTGAGTTTTGTCAGCTATTCCTGCATTCTAGATATAAGCCGTTTGTTAGGCAATGTAATTTCCAGAGGTCTCTTACTGAGCAGTTTGACTTTTCATCCTTTCAACAGGGTCTTCTGCAAAGCAAAGTTACATTTTGGTGGTGTCTAGTTACTAACGATTCCTTTTCTAGGTTGTTTTCCCAGCACCACATCTAAGCACATGTCTGGTCCAAGATCTGAAGGCTTTTCTCCTGCTCTTTCCTAAAAGTTTTATAGCTTCATGTTTCCCACCTAAGTCTGTATCCATTTTGAGTTATTTTATGTTTCAGCCTTAGGTGGAGGTTCATACCCTTTGCCGACTACAGATGCCACTTCCTCCAGTAACACTTATCGAAAAGTCTGTTCTTCCTCCCGTGACTCCTGTTGTTCTTTGGGTAGAAATCAGGTAGGCTATTTCCAAAGGTCTATTTCTGGTTTCACTATTTCGTTCCATTGATCCCGGTGTCTGCCTTCGGCCAATGCCTCGAGGACTGTTGCTATTCCGAAAGTCTCACCATTGGGACTGAGTCCTCCCACTCAGTTCTTCTTCAAAATTGCTTAATTATGATAATGCCTTTACCTTTCCATGTGCATTTTAGAATAATCTTGTCTATACTTTTTGAAAATTTGCTGAGATTCAAATATAAATCAAACTTCTGGGCTCAAGCGATCTTCCTGCCCTAGCCTCCCAAGTAGCCAGGATTACAGACGTGCACCACTATGCCTGGTAATTTGGGGTACAGATAGGATTTTGCTATGTTGTCCAGCTGGTCCCAAATTCTTGGCCTTTAGATTGGGTTGAAACACAAAGATGCTCATAGAAATAATATTTAGGCCACAGAATACATAGATATAATCTATTCATTCAATACAGAATGTGATGGAATAAATTATAACTCATATATTCTGGAATATTTGTAACTCTTTAAAATGATTTTTATGAAAAGATATGAAAATCAATATTTTCTTATGGTATAATGATCAGTGAGAAAAGTAGAAGCCAAATTTTAAATATAACAACAATTTTGAAAGTATTTTCATACTCGGGATATAAAATGGCAGTTAAAACATCTGAATTTAACGGTTTGTATTTGGAAAGTTTTATTTTAATTTTTGATTTTATTTAATTCTGAGTTTATAATGCTGTAGTAATGAAAATTAGTATTATTTTAAGGACAATTAAAAAGTAATTTTGAAGGGAGGGAGCAGGCGGGCACAGTCCCTCCGCAGGGATCTTGGGCGCCTTCTTTCCCTGCTCAGCTCTGGGCTTGGTCTGGGGGTAACACGGAGTTGAGGGAATCCACTGAAGGACAGACGTTCCCTGGCCAGACCCTGGCCCCAGCCAGCATTGTCATCAGAGCCCACCGAGGACCATGTTGTTGATGTTATGACTGCTCTGTGGGGTGGGCACTGCTGTGGGGCGCCCTGCAGGTGAAAACCCCAGAGGTCAGACAGCCAGACGGCGGCACGGTAGGGACAGGAAGCCTGGCACACGATCCCAGAGGCTGGCTGCACCCGAGTGAGGCCAGAACTGCCAGCGAAGAGGGTGCTGGGGAAGGGAGATGCCGGCTGCCCTGGCTCAGGGGGCTGTTCTCCCCAACTCTGGCCCCATCCTCACCCTTACCTCTCAGTGCCACCAGCAGCTCCCCACAAAAGGGCTTAAGTGACCTTTCTGGAAAAGCCATTTTCACCTCTAGCCAGTGATTCCTGGGGTTGCAAAGCAAGTCCATCAGGCCCACCCCCCACAGCCATGCCTGGCCTCATAGCCGGAGAAGGGCTCAGGGATGGCAGCACCCCAGGAGTAGGACGCAGAGCTGCAGGGTGCACGGCACGGCCACAGTATGTTCTGCCTGACGTGTGGAGGTGGAGAAGTCCCCAAGCCAGTGCCACCCGCAGCCTAAAGTGCACACACATCTCTGCACAGCTGTTGGGTGGCCCTGGGTTGCCAAGTCCTCAGCGCTCTTCCTCTCTAGGACAAGGCCCCACCACCCAGGCCTTCACGCCTTCCCCCATCCCTATGTCTCTGCCAAC
Source organism: Arctocebus calabarensis (assembly GCA_963573935.1). NCBI lineage: Eukaryota > Metazoa > Chordata > Mammalia > Primates > Lorisidae > Arctocebus > Arctocebus calabarensis. The sequence continues at coordinate 111,989 of CAUYON010100699.1, read as the reverse complement.
TCCTCTTCCTCCACCTCCAGGCCCCGACTCACAGGGTCCCCAAAGCAGACAGTTCACAGGACAGCACTTGCCTATGAGTAGCCTCAGAGGGACTCAGCCCTGCCCTGCGGGGAAGGGCTGCTGCGGCCGGAGAGGGTCACCCAAGGGCACACAGTTGGTGAGACGCACAGGGACAGATGTGTGCACTTCTGGCACGAGCCGCCCTCTGCCTGGCCAGGTGTTGGTTGTGCCTCTAAGCAGCCTCGGAAAAGCCACAGACCTCTCTGGCCTGTGTTTGCCCCTGGGAGCAGCCCCCTAGACCCTGACACCGTGGTTTTGTGCTGCACCCATGGGTGGCTGAGTGACCTACCAGTGCAGAGATCGGCACCCCACTGTAGCCGGCCGTGTCTCACCTGCTGCTGCTCATGCTCCCCCACCGGACTCTGCCCTTCCCACAAGCAGCTCGGATGAGCGGTCCTGACCCAGGAGGGCCTCATGTCCCATCTCCCAGGCCTGGGGGAGGGGATCTTCACACAGCTGATGGGGCCACAGGACACCCAGCGTGCCTCCTGCTGCTCTGGTTGGTAGAACAGGCTGGTCCAAATATACTTTCAAAGACAAGGATCAATTCTCAGAACCAGGGCCCCGGGCAGCGTTTCAGGACCTCAAGTCAGATGCCCAGTCAGCAGCCAGGTGCCAGGCCCTGCTGTGTTGTGTCAGGGGACTCTGAGGTCAACAGCAACGCTTCTCCAGAAATCATCTGTGGCTTGTGGGGCGTCACCAGCCTGCCGACCTCCCCCAGGGCGTCCTTCCCTAAGCAGTCTGGGCTCCCACCCCTGCACAGATCCCTGACCCACACAGGCCTCTCCAAAGGGTATACCACCTGCCCCAGGCCCCTATCCCAGCTCTGGGCTCAGAGCACACTGAAGCCCCGTCCTCAAAATGCAGAAGTGATCAGGCCAGTGCTGACCCGACTGGGTGTCCCAAGGGGCTGGGAGCTGCCGTGACCCTGGTAGAGCCCTGCGAGGGAGAACCAGTGTCAAAGCCTCCCGGTGCAGCCTCCAGCTGCTCCACGGGGCTCAGCCACCACCAGGTAGCAAGGGAGTGGCACAGGCACTGTGCCCGGGGGTACCATGCAGAATGAGGGGCCGTGGAGTCCAAAGGACCCACCTACAGACCCAGTGTGGTCCTAGGAGACTCGTGGCTTGGGGAGAAAGGTGCAGTCTGGGTCCTACTTCCCGGATTGACTAGCTGTGACTTTGGATGTGTCCCTTCCACCCGAGAGCCTACTTTCTCCTCCGTAACACTGGGTGACACAGAGCCAGTTCCATGGTCCCTGGACTGTTAGCCACTTAGGAACCCCTAGAGAACTGGACAGGATGGGCTCCTGGGGTCAGAGGCTGGGGCAGGCTCCCCAGGGCCCTCTAGGGCTGGGGCTGTGACCCACCTTCCCCTGCTTGGGACTCTTGCCTTGTCCTCACCAAGCAGCCGTGGGAGTTGTGATTCACGGGTCTGCTGCTGCAGCGGCCCACACGTGTCCCTGAGGTCTCCCAGCGCTCAGCTGCAGCAGAGATAGCTTTTCCTTAGGAAATAAATGCATGTGAAATGCACCCGGGTAAGGGTCCCCACATACCAGGCAAGGCACAGGGGCGAGCAGTGTGCCTGCCAGACTCTGGCACAGGGTGTGCCCCCTCTGCCTCATGCGTGGCTGCAGGGCCCATCTCTAGTGCCAGTGGTCAGCGTGCCAGGGAGAGCCAAGAGCTCAGTGACACGATCGCTGCTGCCCCCAGAGGCCATCCTGCAGCCCGGCCCCCCAATGGCAAGAAGGGTGATGTGGCTGGCTCTGGAGGTGGGAGAGACCAGGGTGCCCAGTGCTTGGCACAGGTGAAGACCACGGATGCCACATCCATGCTGAGAAGACTCAAGTTCGTGAGATGTGAGTTTACCTCCAAGGAGTCCTCACCGCCCAATCGAATTTCAATAGGCTTTTTCACAAAACTAGCTAGTGAGCAAATTAGTAAGGGGGAGCATGGAGTCTCAATAGCTTAGGTCAGAAGAATATTGACCTACTCCGTCAGAAACCGACATTTAGGAAGTGGCACTGGCTGAAATGGTGTGGCCTTGGTGCTCAGAAGTAAAGTGACCAGCGGGTCAACTAGGCCTCAGAAACGCATCCATCAGGCAGGGCTCGCTCCACGTGGAACTCCTTGGTGCTGTTATGCCCCAGCTCCATCTTTCTGGGGACTTTCAACACTCCCCCTTAAGACAGGAAGCTCAGCTGAAAGAGTTCAGTAATAGCCACAAAACCCCAGCTTCCCCTTGTAAGCACTCGCCTTACCAGGTGTTGGCGCTTGTCAAATCGGCTTGCATTAAGGACTCCCCTTCCCCTACCGAAAGCCCCTTACCAAAGGTTTCCACCCCTGCTTCTAGGGGTCCAGAGACTTTGAGGCATGAGCCTGCTCTCACCTGCCAATCAACAAAGGACCCCTGCTTACTTTGGACTCAGTGAGCTGGCGTTTCTCTATTCTGCTCGCTTTGGGTATAACAGTGCCACCGTGACAGGAAAATCAGCCTCACGTCGCGAGTGCAGCAAATCCCTAGACGCGGGGAACAAAACTTTAAGAAGAAAATATTAGATCATATCTTCATAAACTTGAGATAGGAAAGGATTAATTAATTAAACAAGATATGAAAAGCCCATGACCTGCAAAGATGAGTCATTTTTGACTGCATTATAATTAAAATATCTTCTACAGTAAAAACTCTGCAAAGGAGAAACCCAGCATTGGCCGGGAAAAGCGGAGGTGCCCGGACTGACACAGGGCGAGCAGGACAGCACAGGTGCGGCCAAGAGTCAGTGAGAGAAGCCAACCAGACTGGAAGGAAACAGTAATAATGAGAAAGAACAAAGGCCCAAAGGTAGTAATAATTCACAAAAGAAATGTGAACAGCCAATAAATGTATTGTAAATATTCAACCTCATCATCCATCAGGGAAATGCGATTAAAACAGAGTAAATGTGCCCTTTAGCACCCACAAATTGTACTGTGTGCCAAGCTGAGGATGCCAACATCTCATGAGGGTCTGAGGAAACAGACGGCCCTGCAGCTGGTGGGAGGGAGGAAGCGGTGCAGGCGATGGAGGGCCATGCGGTGACAGCAGGTGACGTAAAGACACATCTCTCCCCCTGCCCAAGTTAGTTCTGCCTCAGGCTAATGTCCAGAGAAGGTCACTAAGGGGCACAGTGACAGACATCATGGAAGTGGATATAGCGAAAGTATTCGCGAACAAAACACAGGCACAACTAAAATAGAGTAAAGCCACGTTGCACGGTTGATGTGGCAATAATCGAAAAGCAAGATGCTTAAAGAAAAAAACCGAATACAACAGGAGAACTTGTCCTGTTGAAATTGAGGATACTTTGGGCTTTCAAAACAATGTTAGGTGGAAGTATTGTGTGTAGCTACATGTGTCACGTAAGTTACACTAAGTCACAACACGCCTGCAGGGAGGACACAACGGGAGGTGGCTCAGGGCTCCCGCTGGATTTGTGCCACGTCACTTCTTTAGAACTCGAATCCGAAGCAAACATTGTAAGCTGTTCTATTCATTGAAACTCAGTGGTCATACGTGCCCCATTCCTGAGTTTATGCTCTGTAGTTTTCTTTATTTGGGCAGACATTGATCAAATAGATCCATACCCAGTTCTTCTTTATGGATAAAATTGTGATTTTGTCAGGGTGGTGATACGCCAAGTTTTCTAAACTCCTCTACCCTGTTCCCTCCTTTTAGGGAACCTCAATCTTTTGCTCTGATGGTCCCCAACTGATGAATGACAGAGGGTGAGTTGTTTTACTTAAAGTCAGTCAATAGTAAGTATCAATTTCATCTTTAAATTCCTCCACACCACATATAGGCTTGTGTTTGACCAAACAAGTGGGCACAGGTCAGCCATCCTGTGGGCCTGAAGCGAGAGGGCTTCAAAAGAAATGCCTGCTGGCTGGCTGTTTCAACCTCTTGCTCTTCTCTTTCCTCCTGCCTGGAAGCCAGATGTAAGAGCAGGGCCAGGGCAGCCATACTGAGAGCATGAGGCAGGAGAGAGAGAGAGAGAGAGAGAGAGAACAAAAAGGCGGGATGGTATCATTCCCTGATGGCACTGTGGAGCCAAAACCCCAGCACTCCCCTCCTCACCTCCTGCATCCTACCCTGTGAGAAAAATATACCATGGCTTCATTCAGCCACTGCACACACTGCTGAACCTACTCCTGATCGATACACTTATATTTTTAATATCTCATAATAATGTTCACAAATAGTGAAAAAGGAGTAAATGGGAAATATTTGGAAGTGCTTTGTGGCTGGCAGACAGGCAGAAGGAGTGGGGCTGGGAGCCGCGGCAGCGTTTCCGACTCACACACCTGTGGGCTGCAGCTGTTCAAAGAACGACTTCCTGCTCTCTCTGGCTAACAACACTCCGTGTGGGGAGCTGGGCTTGGCCAGGAGAAGACCAAGTTCACAACCACAGAGAACCAAAAAGGCCAGCACACCTTCAGGAGCCATGAGCTCAGACCCTAAACAGGTTTGTTCATTTGACACGCGTGTATGTATCTCTGCCGTGTGCAGGAGACACAGCCATGAGACCAGGAAAACAAAGCCCCTCCTTCCTGAAGAGGCAAATGCTAATTGCCAATCAGCATGGAAGTCCATTTCCCAGTGGCAATCACAGAAAGCCTCGCCTGAGGATAAGGGATTACTCCAAAGGCCTGGGGTTAACAGAGCAGCTGAAGAGCTCAGCTGGGGAAGAGAGAGGCAGGGTCCCAGTCCCTAAGGACAGGCCAAAAGCTCAGGGCAGGCTGCGGCTATATGCTGGGTGTCTGGTGGTACAGGGGTGAGAGGGCCCCAAGGAGTGTGCTGGACCAGGCTGTTGTCCCCACTGTTCACTCCCCCCTTGTTAGGAGGACCTGGCCTGCATGTTCCCACCCTGGCCATGGGGTTGGCACTGACCAGTGGAACATGAGTGGATGTAATGGGAGAAGAGGCTGTAGAAGTATTTGCACAGTCTGCTTTGGCCTTCTGGGCTTCTGCCACCGGCTGTGAGGAACGTGCTCTGGGTAGCTGCCACTTCTAGAATGAGGGACAGGTGGACGGCCTGAACCCAAGTGCGACCGGCACCCCAACCTTGCTGAGCCAGATGCAGCAGAGCGCAGATGCCCACAGCGCCACAGTCACACATGAGAGGCAGAGTGCCTGGGCTCGGTCTCAAAGGAAGAACACGCGTTCCGGCACCGTTGGAGCCGTACGTCCCTGGGATGTTGACACCGTGACCGATTAAAACACCAGCAACAGTGCAAATTAAAATTGGGATAGGAAGCTGGCCACACCGAGGCAGGCGCTGATGGCCCAGGACAGAGGCACAGTCCCGCGGGCAGACGCAGCCACCTGAGCGCCCACGAGCACCGGGCCTGCTGCTGATGTGTGTATTTAGCATCACCATATTTTCTACCTCGTGGATTCCTCAGCCCCGTGGCTAAATTCTCAAAGTGTTTCTACAGTTCAAACATTTCCTTTCTGCTTGCCATTTGTGGGTCTAAAATAAACACGTGCCCTGAAGATAAAGGAAGAAATCCAAAGCCGTGTCTAATTATATATTAATAGCACAAAAATGCACACGCTCCAGGCATGTCAAAAGATAAGTGCGAAGGAAGACACCGCCGAAGCTGTGGGCGGAAGGAAGGAGAGAAGGTTCGCAGGCCCGAGTCTGCTGCCCACAGAGCCGGCCACGCCCCGTGACTCAGCGTCCCCACCTGAGGGGAGGTGCCAAGGAAGCACGGCAGAGCTGGGGGTGTCTGCGGTTCCTTGCCGCTCTGCTGTCTTTCTGGTCAACAGCCTTGACTCCAAGAGCAATGACTTCAGCAGAGGTGCCGCTCCTCCTCCTGACCTTACTCCCCTGCTCACCCCTTGACCCTCGGGCCTGCGCCCCTGCTCTCCCTCGAGTCCCATCTCGGCCCTGAGCCTTTGCTGACACTCCTGCCCCGCTCCCACCTTCATCTGAGCCATCACTGAGCCTGTGCTGGGTCCGTTGGCTGAAAAGTCCCCGACCCTGGAAGCCCAAACCTGGGTCCTGCCCCAGCTCTGATCCTTACTCTCTGGGCTATAAACTCTGACCTCTGAACTTTCAGGGACGTAACTCTGTCCCTTTCACCAAAATGTTTGCAATTACAAAAGGGGATTGTTGTGCTGGTCAAGTCCCGATGATGCACGTGGAAATAACTTGTCTGCTGTGAAGTGCTACATAAACGTGGCGCCCAGGACTGGCCACGACAGAGTGACGGGGAGTGCACTTGCCCTCCTGCCTGAGAGAATAAACAGAGAGGCAAAACAAGTGGAATCAGGATATTGGACAGCAGGCAATGACGGGGACCACTCTGGGGTAGGAAATGAATGGGCTTGGCCAATGGCCTTGGGTGAGTTTCCAGGCTGTGGCTCAGGAGGGGGAAGCCAGACGGAACAGGGCCATAGTCTAGGGAGGCCCAAGGGCTTTCCTGAGTGGGGACAGCTGCTCAGAGGGGGAACTCCAGATGTGCAGAGGGTCTCAGGCATAGAAACCTGCCCCTACCTGCACAGAAGCCAGCTGAGGCCGGAGAAAGCCCCACCCAAGAGGATGAGAAGAAAGGCGCCTGGTGCAGAGAGGAGAAATGGTGCAGCCAGAGCCAGCCAGAGGGCTCGCCTCATGATTGGCAAAAAGCCTTAAACTCTGCAAGAGGAAAGATTAATTAAGATGTTCGATAAAATGATAAATTTAAAACTTTTGCTCTGCATAAGAAAATTCTAAGAGAATAAAAAAGATAACCCATGGACTGAAAGTACTTATCTAATAAAAGACTAATACCCAGAAAATATAAAGAACTCAGAAAACTCAACAATGAGAAAACAAAGTCTAATGTAAAAAAATGAGCAAAACAAGCGACTAAGCCCTCCATCACAGGAGATACGTGGCTAGAAGGTGAGCGTGTGAAAAGATGCTCAACAGCCATTCGTCCTTATGGAAATGCGAGTCTGAAGGCCACAAATGCAGAACAGGGCACCTGCTTGGAAGACACCTATTATGAGACCGAGCAATCCCTCTCTGAGTCCTGAGTATTTACCAACGTGAACTGAAAACATGCGTCCCCACAAAAAATGCATATGTGAGTGTTTATAAAGCTTCATTCACAAACACCCCAGACTAGACTCGAGGTGCCCTTCAGCAGCTGAGCGGAGGGGCACACTGGCACGTCCCGGCAGCATGCGTTGATTCCTGCAGCGATACGTTGAATTGGAGGCATCTTGCTAAGCGGAAGCAGTCAGCCCACAAGGCTGCGTCTCACACGACTCCATCTATACGACACTGTGGAAAGACACAGCATGGGAATGAGCCACAGGTCACCGGCGTGGGGTTGGGGCAGCGGGGGCTTGTGGAGGAGACGCACGGGCACTGTTTCAGGAGGCAAGGGAACTGCCCTGTGGGTGTGACTATGCGGTCGGCAAACCCCGTAGAAACGTACGTGAGGAAGAGTGAATCTCACTGTATCTAATTTTTAAAAAAATCAGTGAGGCTGTCCAAGATGGAACACAGCCTAGGGTGGAAGAATCTAATACTTGCTGCAGAGCGTGGGGAGAAGGCAGCTGGCCCGCGAGCCCCTGGAGGGCTGCCGGGCATGGGATGGTGGAGTGGGCTCACATTCTTCTCATACGTGTACAGAGGGCTTTACACGGAAATAAACATGGGTCAATTCACACACGTGACCCCAGCATTAGCACTGAGACTTTCCAGAGAACAGGCGCACCCAGTGCCCAGACCCTGGTTCTGAGCACCACTGCCAGCGTCCTGGAGAAATGGCTACTTCTACGGGTGGGGCTTTCCCCGGCCTCAGCTGGCTTCTGTGCAGGTAGGGGCAGGTTTCTATGCCTGAGACCCTCTGCACATCTGGAGTTCCCCCTCTGAGCAGCTGTCCCCACTCAGGAAAGCCCTTGGGCCTCCCCAGACTATGTCCCAGTTCCGTCCGGCTTCCCCCTCCTGAGCCACAGCCTGGAAACTCACCCAAGGCCATCGGCCGAGCCCATTACAGTGCTCACCTTTTCATTTCCCACCCCAGAGTGGTCTCCTCATTGCCTGCTGTCCAATATCTCAGAACCACGTGTTTTGCCTATTTTTGTGTCATCTTAGGCAGGAGGACAAATCCACTCTCCACTACTCAGTCCTGGCCAGTCCTGGAGTTGAGACCTCTCTGCAGTGGCTGTCCTCGGGCAGGTCCCCAGAAGCGGATAATTCACAGAAGCAGATAATTTAGGAAGAACAGCTCCAGCCTGACCCTGCAGGGGCCTCTGCAGCAGGACGGCTAACTTCAGCGTTGTCCTGACCCCAGGCCCAGGAAACCTGTCCCATCTCTCTCCTTCCTCTGGGACTCGGTTATTTAGCCTGTAAAATGAGGGGATTGGGCATGATATCTAACATTCTTAAAAGACCTAGAAGACCAATTTTATTATCACATCTGCTTCGTCACGTGTGGAAAGCATGGATCAAGCACTCCATCCTTCCCAGCTGCCTCTCTTCCTGCCTCTGCGAACACAGAATGTCCTCAAGCCGGTTCTCATGATGGCAGGTCCCATCATGGAAGTGAATGTCAAACCTTCTACAAGAAACCTGAGGGTATAATTCCTTCCTAAGCTGCAGAAAGTCTGGCCTTAAAGTAAACCAAAGCTACATTTTAAGAGCTGCACATCAAGCTGATGGCCTAGAAATCCAAGTACTGCACAATTCCTGTCCCAATGCCAGGTCAGCAGACAGAAACTCTATGCAAACCCTATGCTCCCGGAGGCTCTTCAGCCTTTTCCCATCCACTTCCTCTCTCCTCGCTGCCGTGGCTGTCTGCTCCCACTTTCCCAGACCCCTGCCCTGCTGTCCCCTCTCTGCCTGTGAGCTATCAGCTGCCAGAGTGGTCACTGCCTCACTCTGTCACTGTCCATGGCTCCCTTGTGACCATCGGCTGGAGCGCACAGCCTTAGCTCTGGGAGCAGGGCCATACGTCAGATGCACCTCAGTGACACTGTGCTGTGAAGTGCTGCTCCCAATGGTCACAGTAGTGCAGGGTTTGGGCCAGAAGAGCCCAGGACCCCAGTCCTGACCTGTCATCCCTCTGGTCAGTCTCTTTCAGAGGCGGAGTATCAACAGGGGAGGGAGCCAGCCAGGTCAACGTGACGCTACTTCAGCCAGGACTCTGCCCCATGCCGGGTGAAAAGCAGGGCTGGAGTGCACGGGGAGCCCCGGGGAGAGGCCCAGCCTAATCCACACCAGATCGCCCACCCAGGAGGTGAGACCCCAGCCCATACAGAGTGAGACGGGTGCTCACTTGTCCTCTCGGCTGCCCGGCAGGTCCTCCCACCTGCCCCACACCCAGCCCCGCCCAGGGCCATGTGCTGTCCTGGAACAGGTGAGAGCCAGAGGCGACAGAGGAGGTCCAGAGGAAAGGCCTGGCCCCAGCTGTCTGGGCAGCAAGGTGTCAGATCATACTCAGAAGAATAGGGACGTCAGGAGGTCTGCCCTGTAGGCTCCAAGAGGGGTAGAGGACGGTCACAGTCCTCTGCCACCCTCCCTTCTCCTCAGTGTGGGCAAAGCCATTCTCCTGAGGTTCAGATTGGCAGGCACACAGGCTGCAGGTGTCTTGCCTCTGAGTCCCAAGCACTCTCCTTCACGCATCCTGAGTCAGTCACATCACCCTGTGTCCCTGGCATCCCTGGTCGCTCCAGAGCAGATGGTATCTATGCTGCAGGTACAGAGGGCACATGGCAAGGTGAGCCTGACTGGCCTGCCGGGTCTCCTGGACCCCACTGCTCATTAAGTACACACAGCACCCCAGTGGGACCTCTGGAGACAGTGGACAGGGCAGAGCCAAGGAGCTGTCACTGAGCATCCAGAGTCCACTTCTTCAGCACTGACCTCTATCCCCACCACCTCGAGGTGTGAGGGCAGATATGACCAGAAAATCAATAGTTCACGTGAACCAGGGTGTCCAGGAATCCAGGACAGCCACCTGGACTGCAGACTCAGCGCAGCCTGGCCAGCACCTGGGGTCACCAGCAGATGTGCCGGCCTCCAGGGCTCTCTATCAAGGACCCCGGATCAGAGAAGGAAGCCACGCTGCCGTCCGTCACCCTGCTTTACAGAGGCAGCCAGGCAGCGCAGTGACTGGAGAATGCACAGATCAGGAACCACCTGCCCAGTCCCCCACTTCTCATCACAAAACACATTGTAAACCCACTAGATAGATCACAAGATCACAGCTCGGAGGGATGAATTTGGGGAACCTGAATTTGCCACTCAGACACCCTTTCTCATTATTGGTCCTGTCAAAGTGAGACTCTGATGGGTCAGTGATTCCAGGAGACATCTTAAAAGAAAAGACTTTTAGACCAAACAGTTTTAAAAGCCATGCATACTGCACAGTCCCTGAGAGTCACCATCCACAGGGCCAAGGCTCTGAGAAGTCCTGCAGTTGACAATCCTACTCACAGCGTCTTGTCTTCCTGGCCATAGATCATTCTTGTCAGGGACATTGGTTGACATCCCCGGGACACTACTTGAGAGCCCGTGCATGTTAATTCTGTCCTGAAGCTGGTCACCGAGCCCACCGGCTAGAGGGACCCCGGTTAGCACTTCTTGAGCTGCTGGAATGTGGGAGTTGCGGGCTCTGTCCTGTGCGTCTCATCATCTTTGAGAAAGTCAGTCAACAGGGTGGTTGGCAACTGTCAACCTACTGGGCCAGCAGGGCTCAGCAGAGTGCGCGTCCCTCCCACCGACCAGGACATGCTTCCCTCTGAGAGTCTAGCTGCCTTTAATGACCACAGTCCAGCCCTCCCTGTTCCATCCCTGCTTCTCTGGCTGCTCCTTCAGATGTCCATGTGTTTAACTGGTATGGGGCAAATGAGCGTGTGTGTGATTCATGTTTTACAGGAAACACAGAGGGACACAAAATGGACAGTGGCGATCCTCTCCACCTGGGCCCCCAGATACATTCCCCGAGAAAACCACGTTCAGCCATTTCAGGACATAAAGCACCAAGTGGGCGTCACTACCGACTCAATAGTAAGTTCTACTTTGTGTCCTCTGTTCTTCCAGATGGCCCCATTGTTACCGACACTCGGGACTTCCTCCTTGTCAAGGTGTGGAGGGCGGGGACACGCCCCCATCCTCACAGGGAGAAGGCTGCAAGTCAATATCCTCTGTGGGGCCTACTAGAGACTGTATGCCCGGACACTGGGTCCCAAGACTGGGCCATGGGCGCAGCTGAGGAGTAAACAGGACCAGGCAGCAGCCGACCTGTGGAGAAGATGTGGCTGGGCTACCCCAAGGGCAGGGACCCTCGTGGGCAGGAGGCAGAGGCAGGGAGGCAGGCCTTTCTTCTACAGGGACAGAAATTTTCTTCCACAAACTCTGCCTTGTGCTTAAAGAGAGGATGTGGAATTTCCCTAGAAATTTTTCTCATAGCCTGGGTGGGGGAGGACAGCATTAGCTGCTACTAAAAACCTGCTCAGATCCATCTCTCTCAGCTCCCACAGGGCAAAAGCCTCAGTCTGCAGGAGAGGAAGCCACAAGAGTGGTCACCAGCACACAATGGGACCCACTGAGCCAGCGGGAGAGAAGAGAAAATAGCAAAATAAAACGTCAGGCCCTAGGGATACCACAGGAACACATGGAGGGACTGGGTATATGGCCACAGGACATGCCAGACATGGAGGACACACCCCGAGGTCCAGGACACAGGGCAGGAGCAGGACCTGCAGACGCAGCCCAAGACCTGGACTCAGGGCAGGACCTGCAGACGCACCCCGAGACCTGGACACAGAGCAGGACCTGCAGACGCACCCTGAGACCTGGACTCAGGGCAGGACCTGCAGATGTACCCCAAGACCTGGACACAGAGCAGGACCTGCAGACGCACCCCGAGACCTGGACACAGAGCAGGACCTGCAGATGCACCCTGAGACCTGGACTCAGGGCAGGACCTGCAGATGTACCCCAAGACCTGGATGGAGGGCAGGACCTGCAGATGTACCCCGAGACCTGGACACAGAGCAGGACCTGCAGACACACCCTGAGACCTGGACTCAGGGCAGGACCTGCAGATGCACCCCGAGTCCTGGATGCAGGGCAGGAAGGAGCAGGACCTGCAGATACACCCCAAGTCCTGGACACAGGGCAGGAAGGAGCAGGACCTGCAGATGTACCCCAAGTCCTGGATGCAGGGCAGGAAGGAGCAGGACCTACAGATGCACCCCAAGTCCTTGATGCAGGGCAGGACCTGTAGATGCACCCTGAGTCCTGGACGCAGGGCAGGACCTGCAGATGCACCCCGAATCCTGGACACAGGGCAGGAGCAGGGCCTGGAGGATGCACCCCAAGGCCCCCACATAGGACAGGAGCAGGACCCTCCCCAGGACTGCAGTCCAAGGCCCAGGTCACAGGGCGGGCTGAAGACAGAGGCTAATCAGAACGTCAGAGCTGCCCTATCCTATCTCCACTACCAGGCAAGCAAATGTTCAGCAAAGTGAGAGAAGAATGAAGCTCAGAGAGTGGTAAGTCACAGGCTCTCTTAGGGTGCAGGGCAAAGAGTGACCCCAGCTGAGGGCATTCAGAAAACAACCTCTGGGAAATCAGCACAGCCCCAGAGCACTAAGAGGTGCTCACTGGACACCTGGGGTACACGGTTGCCATGCATGGCAGCAGAAAACCTCAAAGCCGGCCCAGTTCCTCCTCATGTTAACACAAACCCTCACCCTGAAGCCCTGTCAGCAGCAAAGGCATGCTCGTCTCCAAGCTTAGAAAACATTTGCCTTTATCGAAAGCAATATGTCCAGCTACCAACAAAAAATTGTAAGGCACACGAAAAAGCAAGACAAAGCAAATGCCCAAAAGACAAAATAGATGGTCAGAACCAGACTCAGATATGATACAGACATTGTAACTATCAGTCATGGGATTTAAAACCACTATGATTAATACATTTAAGGTTTTCATGAAAAAGGTATACTGCATGTAAAAGCAGGGAGAAAATTCTAATTGAAATGCTGGAAATAGAAAACGTTGTAACACATGTGATGGATGCCTTTGACGGACTCACCAAGAACTTTCACAGTCAATGAAAAGAACAAATGAAGTTGCAAATATAGCTATAAAAATTATCCAACTGAAACACAATGAGAATTAAGAGGGGCGAGTGGAGTGGGAAGGCCCAGAGCAGAGCAGCTGAGACAGAGACAATACCAGGTGGACTAACATATGGATCATTGGAATCCCTAAGGGAAGAAAGAGAAGGCAGCGCATGAAATGTTTGAAGAAATAATAGGCAAGTTTGCCACTAATGAAAGACCAAACCACAGATTTAAGAAGCTCAGATAACACCAAGCAGGATATACCTCCCTCCCTCCCCTCTCCTCCCCAGATATTCAAACTTTTGAGTACCAAAAATATGCATGCCACACAAAGAAAATCTTGAAGGCAGTAGAAGGTGAGGAGACAGAACCTAAGAAACAAAGGTAGGAATTACAGCAGACTTTCTATCAGAAACTGCTCATTCAAGGCGACGATGGGTTGGCAGCTTTGAAGAGATAAAAGAGAAAAAAGCTATCAACCTAAATACTCGGCTGAGGCAAGAGAATTGGCAAAGCCCAAGTAGAAGTTGCTGTAAGCTTGACGCCGTAGCACTTTACTAAGGGTGACAAAATAAAACTCTGTCTCAAAAAAAAAAAAAAAAAAAAGCCTGTCAACCTAAAATTCTTCTTGGGATCCTTCAAAATTAGAGTAAATTTTATGTAATAATTAGGGAACTTGAACCTTACCTGGATATTTATAGTATCAAGGCAACATGGTTAATTTTTCATGTGCAATGCTATTAATGTTTTGGGACTTTTAAGTAGTCATTATCTTTTACAGATACATATTAAAATTTTATGGACGATATTACAGGGTCTGTGGGATGGAGTGAGCTGGGAGTGGATTTAACAAGACAGGCCTGGAGCTGATCATCCGTGACACGGGGGACAGATGATGGGCATACAGGGTTGGACCTTCTAGTTTGAAACAGGTTTAAAATTTTGATAATAAAAATGAAAATAATTTGTGGGGGGGATGGAGAAGTTAAAACTGTCTCAGAGACACAAAACCTGAGGGAATCATTGCTAACAGACCATTCTCCAAGGAAAGTTAAAAGAATTCTCTGGGCAGAAGTGGCTTATTGGTCAGAAGATGTGGCGATAGAAGGAGCACTGCAAATGAAATTATGGAAGGTAAAACGTGGTTTTGTGTGTGTGTGTGTGTGTGTGTATTAGTCTTAATTGATCTAAGGTAGGAATCAGCAAGCTTTTTCTTAAAGTGTATACATTTCTTAGATTTGGGGGGCCAGCTGGTCTCTGTTGTATCTACCTCACTCCACACTCACCTTCACCACTGCAGCAGGACAGTGGCTACAGATATGTTAAAAAAAATGGGGTGTGGCTGTGTTTTATTAGAGCTTTATGTCCAAAACAGCCTGCTGGCCACAGTTTGCTTAGCTCTGCTCTAAGATTACTGCCTAAGAAAAAATAGTAACAATATATCATGTGTTATAGCGTAAGAGGTCTGACAATTACATTTGGGAACTTGCCACTGGGCACTCACGTTGGCAGCAGTGTACAGACGGCTCACTAAAGCTCCATAACCTTGGACGTCAGCGTCTCCCAGCTGTGCTCACGTCAACGTGAGGTGGTGCCTTGCTGAGTGTCATTCATTATTATGTTCTGTGTTTTTGTGTGCCATGGCATGGATGTTACAGTTCGAATTAGAGCAACAACAAACTTAAATTTCTTGTTACATTTGGCAAGAGTGGAAGTGAAATCAGGGTCATGTTAGTTCAAGTTTATAGGGAGAATGACATGAAGAAAACAGCAGTGTACAGACAGATTAAAGCTTTTTTCTGAAGGGATAGGAAGCACCATTGATAAAGAAAGGTCAGAATGACCTGTAACAAGCAGAACTGATGGAAATCATTGCAAAAATTCATTACATTGTGTGTCAAAATAGTCGGCTGACTGTGAAAAGCACAGCAGAGCAAGTAAACAGCAATAGAGAAACAAGAAATCTTAACTGAAAATCTCAGCCAACTCAGAGCTCTTGCATCACAACAATGCACCATTTACTTTTTAAATGCTGTTTAAAAACTAAAAACAGCGCTGTCTGTGAGGGAGTTTTTAGCAAGTAAACAACTCTATTGGAACCCCCTCAACTCATCTGATCTGGCCCCTAATGACCTTTTTCTATCCCCAAGATAAAGAAAATATTAAAATAAAGACATTTTGATGACATTCAGGACTTCAATAACAATACAACAACGGCTTTGATAACCATTGCAGAAGAAGAGTTTCAAAATTGCTTTGAAGGGTGGACATGGCACTGGCCTTGGTGCACAGCTTCCCGAGGGGAGGACTTAGAAGGTGACCATAGCGAGATTCAGCAATGAGGTACGTAGCACTTTTTCTAGGATGAGTTCACAAGCATAACAATCAGACCAGATATGTAAATTAAAATATACAACACCAATAGCAAACAGGTAGGTGGAGTGGCTGGGAATATACCATCATCAGGGCTTTGAACTACCTATGGTAAGATAGTATTTGAAGCTCGACGCAGATTATTTGAAGATGTACATTGTAAATCCTGGGGTGACCACTAGTATCTTTGAAAGGGGATATTAGTCACTAGAGAGGATAAAATTAAACCATAAAACATGTTCAGTTAAACACCCAAAAAACTCAGAAAGGAAAAAAGAAAATAGAAGGAGAACAAACAGGAAACAGCTAGTAAGATGACAGGTTTTAATCCAACTGTCTCACATCATTCTAGCTGTGAAGAGTCCAAACACAATGTAGCGATGCCTCGCTGAGCAACGGGGATGCATTCTGGGGAACGTGTCCTTGGGCAAGTTTGTCATCTTGTGAACATCACGGGGTGCACTTACACGAACCCCGATGGCACAGCCCCGGCACACCCAGGCGTGTCCCAGCCTGCTGCTCCTGGCTGCACACGGGGCCGCACATTGCACTGCTGAGCACTGCCGGGAGCCGTAACTGCACAGCAAGTCCTTGTGTGTCTAAGCACACCTAAACTCAGACAGGTGCAGTGTGCGTGCAGGTGCAGGGTCAAGTCTCACAACACTGTCATCTCTGTGGTCCGTCACGGACTGAAATGCTGCCATGCAGTGACACGATAGTTAAAACGCAGATGGTCAGATTGGATCAAGAAAAAGCAAGACCCAGCTCTGTTCTGCCTACAAGAAATCAACTTTACAGAAATACATAGATATATAAGTCAGAAGAAAAAGATGACCATGCTAACACTCACCCGAAGAAAGCAGAAGGAGCTAAATTAGTGTTAAAGTAGAGTTCAGAGCAAGGAATATTATCAGAGATAAATAAGAGTGCTGCAGATTAACAAAAGATCCCCTCAGCGTGTATGCGCACTAGAACTTCAAGACGCAGGAACCTCAGACTGGTGGAACAGGAAGCGAAATCCAGTCTTCTCTACGTGATGGATGGAACAAGCGGACAGAAAATCAGTAAGGATAGAGGGGGCCCAGCAACACCGCAGCACCCAGGCCTGAGTGACACCGACACAACATTCACTCATGTTCATGGAAAGTCCAATAGGGGAGACCACAAGCTGGGATGCAAGAAAATCCTTGACACCTTTAAAGGAACAGAAATAATGCCAAGGATGTTCTCAGATCATAATGAACTCAAACTAGACAGCAAAATCAGCAAGAGGGAAGATCGCACTTCAGCCCCAGCTCCCAGCGAGTGCAGGACTGGACAGGGCTCCAGCGGGAGTGGCCATGCAGGCCTCCTGCTGCAGCGGACACCCCAGATTGTGGAAAGACGCTCTGTGCAGTTGGTGCCCCCAGCTGCGGCTGCAGACCCACCACAGGGAGTCATAAAAAGGGAGGGGAATGGCTGGACTGCACCCAGGCCTGGCCGACGGCCGACCCCCTGCCCCGCCCCACACCTGCACGCAGTCCAGAGCAGCCCGGCTGACGGCAGAGGGGAAGTCTGAGCTGCGGGTGAGTGCGCTTGGGACCTGGGCACTGCAGCTCCCGAGGGTAACCTTGAAAGGCAGTGGGAGGGAAGATCACTCAATGCGCAGAGCCCGGCAGCGCGCCTGTCCCTTCACTTTGTGTGGAAGGAGATGCGGCTTGAAGTTAGAGGGTACACAGACCTATGGGCTGGAAAAATGGTCTGGCTGCTTAGCAGGAGCCTGGAATGAAAAAGATTGAGAAACCAAGGCAGGGGGTGTGGGGGTAGCAGGGGTGGCTGTGGCATCTGAGGGGTTTGTGTCACAGGAGCATGCCCAGGGTAGTGTCTGCCATGGCAGGTGCTCTGAGCCACCATGGGGACGGAATGACTGGGCAGGTGCTGCTGGCTAGGATGCTGGCCACCTGGCCAACATCTGGGCGTATGAATAGTGATCGGCAACAGCACGAGCACCCACTCCCGCAGCCTCGGCCCAGCTGCTGCTCCCGCCTGTCCATACAAAGCCCAGAGCTGAGCCTTGGGACTCAGGAAGACCAGCTGACTACTTGGTGGCAAACTGACCACATCAGTCCCTTCTGTCCTTGAAGGGCCAGCATTTCCTCCTCACAGGAAGGTTCTCTGGGTGCGGACTTGGCTTCCTGCCCACCGGATCTCTGCCAACAGCGGTCTGAGGGCCCAGCTCATCCCACGTCACCTCAGACCAGGAGCAACCCTGCGTGGAGGAGGCGCAGCTCTGGGGGTTGACGTGCTGTCCGCTGGCTGCAGGGTGGGCCCCGAGCCAGGGCACTCTGTGTGTGCTTCACACCTGGGGGAGCCCCAGGAGCCACACCCTAACCCTGACTGGCTTACCATCACTCCACAACCCACGAGAGGCTTGCCATTTTTGTCCCTACCACTCCCGACTCATAGCAGCTGGCCTGGGAGGTGTTCCATGGAATTACAAACCACACTGGCCACCTGGGAACTTCCTCATGGGATCATCAGCTGTGGAGTGGAGCTGCTGTTGCCTCGTAGGGAGCACACATGGAGGTAGGTGACCTGCCTGGATACCACAGGTGGCCCTTGTCCAGATGTGATCACAAGTGGGCAGCCATGGCAGCCCAGCCACACATGGCGAGTGACAGGGAGCCAGAGCTAGAGCACAGTGAGGAAGGTCTGGGTCACATCACCAAGCGAGGCACCGTCGTCTGTGGAGATGCAACTGAGGGCAAGGGGAGCCCAGGCTGGACAGTGGGGTAGGGGGAAGTACCAGCTGCAGGGGGCGGGCGAGGGGCCACATGAATCCAGCAGTTGCATGTCATGGGCGACGTGCAGTCTGGGGGGACGATCCTGCTGTTGTGGCCCAGGAGCACAGGTCCTGAGTACCTGGCTGAGCTCAGGACTTGCTGAATGAATAAATGAATGAGTGGACAAGCTGCTCAGTCTGTGGTCTTGGAGGCTTTAGCAGCACAGAGTTTCACAGCTGAGAGTCTGGGACCAAAGCCCTCTATCCCAAATGCATAGATTTGGAGACTGGATTACCTAAGATTAGTCCAAGTCCTGCATTTGCCAGCTGTGTGGCCCAAGGCCAGTGCCTTAGCCTCTCTGGGCCTCGGTTTTCTTGTGAGGAAAATCTAGGCATTAACCACCCCTTGCTCAGTGGGCTGTGGCAAGGGTCAAAGCGGGCAGGTACATGGGCCATGTACAGCACGTGAGAAGCTGAGTGTGAGTGTGAGGTGCTGTTGCTACCACTAACAACTGGTAGCTGCTGTCGCTACCGCTATCAACTGGTGTGCAAGAGCAGAGACCCAGAGAAGCCTGGCGACTTCACCAAAGCTGGACAGTGCACCAGGTGCAGGCGGGTAGGGTTCAGGTACACAGTCCCAGGGCTGCTCCCAGGATCCTAGACCTTAGAGGAGGAAGTAACTGTCCCAAGGCCCTTATGTGCATTTTTGTGCCCACAGATCTGTTCTCTAGCCTAGAAGATCCCTCCAAGAAGAGTCTACTGCCCACCGAGGGCACCCAGGCTGCCCAGGCAAGGGGGCTTCAAAGCTGATGCCTAGTGGGCTTCATCACCCCCAAGTAGAAAGGGCTTCGCTTCAGCCTCTTTGTGACTTAAGCAGCCCAATTAGTTCCACTGGCACCGTGTTCCTACTGATGTGATTGTTCATGAACCTGAACAGGGAGGCAGAGCTCTCCTCCCGGCAAGGAGGTGCCGCTCTAACCAGGCATCTCCCGAGGACTGTTGGACCCGAGACTCCCACTTCTGTGGACTTGCAGAGCTGAAGGCCCAGCTGCCCAGTGGAGGCAGCCAGGAGGGACACTCATATGCCCTAGAGCCTCCGTTTCTGTCACTGTCACCGAGGTAATGGCTGGGTCCTATCTATGAGCAGCACAAAATAAGGTGGTCCACTCCCCACGACAGGCTGTGCTCCCCTGGTCACTTCTCTTACGATTGCTCTGCAGGAGACCTGGGAGTTTCCAGGTTGGAGCTGAAGGGAGTGGTGAAGTGGCAGAAAGGCAGCTCCCAACATGCAGACAGTGGGGGCTGGCACAGAAGAGGCTGTTGGGGAGCCCTGGGTGGGCATGGGGCCTCGAGCTGCTTGAGACCATGGCACTGGGTCAGGACTCAACGGGAGCCTGGGGTGAAGCCCCCACCACACACTCTGCCCCCAGTTCCCTTCCCAGAGTGGCCCAACAAGGCCCCGGGCCAGAGCATCATCAGGCAGTGTGCTCTGGTCCACTGCTCTGTGCAAAGATGAAGCCACTCTCCTTCCATCCCTCATGACTCCACATTTGAAAAATGTGACCTTCCTGGCCTTATCTAAAGGTAACAGGTAAGCAGCCATACTAGCTCCGAGGAGCCCACGAGGCTGGGGTGTCATATTTACGCCACCGGAAAGAAAAACAATGAAGCCCAAAGCTGGAAGTTAGATACCTCCTAGCCCACGGCAGGTTCCCCTGTGACCAGAGTGGGGCATGAAGACCCCCTTCTGTTCATCATCTAAGGGAGGCCCCTCTGGGAGCAGCATAGGCTGATGCATACACATGCCCCTGGGGCTCTGAGATTGCCCCTGGCCCCCAAATGTCCCACCAGGCCCTCATGCCACCAAGATCTCAGTCTAGCCAGACCACAGCCCTGGTGCCCCAGGACATAGGTACAACCCAAACCCAGCAGACAGGGGCACCCCGATCCCAACACCCACAGACACCCCAAGCCCAGTACACATGTACACCAGAACACAGCACATACACAGACACAGACACACAGCCTGGCCCTATAGTGCTCTAGTCCATCCCCTTCCCCCTTCCCCATCAGGACTCGCACTCCTCCAGCAAGGCAGGGCCCAAGGAGACCGACCGTCACTGGCCTTACCACCCAACTCCTAGGTGTGACCCCCAGGCTCTGAGCCCCCTGGAAACCTAGAACAGGGCCTATCCTGGCCTGACTCAGGGTCTGAGTGGACAAGAAAGCTGCTGTATCGGTCAGGGGCTCCTGGGTGGGCTGCATCCAGGCAGGGAGGCTGTAGGAGGCCCAGCCTTAAAGGTTAAGGTGCAAGTGGGGGCCCTGTCTGCCAGTGCTACTAGGCTAGCCATGAACCCAGGAGGCCCTGAGGTGCACAGTGGGAACAGCTCCTATTTTGGAAAGGTCACTAAGCCAGGAGCTTGAGAAGTCAGACCTCATATTTGGGGCAAAACCAGGATTATCCATTAACAAAGTTACAATACTGTGTGGCCTTGAAAAAATGTCTTACCCTTTCTGGGCCTTGTTAATCTTCTGAAAAATACGTTACTCAAGGAACATTTTGAGGATTTAAGGAAACAAAGCCTGTAGTGGTATAAAGTGCC
Source organism: Arctocebus calabarensis (assembly GCA_963573935.1). NCBI lineage: Eukaryota > Metazoa > Chordata > Mammalia > Primates > Lorisidae > Arctocebus > Arctocebus calabarensis. Next base: position 91,085 of record CAUYON010100699.1, on the reverse strand, counting down.
TCTCACAGGGCCAAGCCCCCGACAGGAGCTTCCTCTCCTCACCCTCAGTCCCTGATAGGAGAATAAAGGTCTTGTTCTCCACAGACCTCCCAGGCTTGCTGTGCTGTGAAGCCTCGACTTTGAAGTCATGACTAGTGTTTGCTCTTGAATTTACTTATTTTTTTGTTCTCACTGGCTTTTACTTCTAATTGAAACGTTCTTTTTGACAATGCCAAGGCTTTCAGCTGTGCTGAGGGTCAAATGCACAAAAGGGCTTTGTCCTCGCTCAAATGAGAGAAAGAGAGAGAGAGAGAGAAGCTGGTGACGGGGCAGCTGGGATCAAAGGAGTCATTGCCCCATCGAGAGGGAGCAAATCCCAGCGGCAGAGAGGTCCTAGACCCTTCCTCACACCCCTGTGTAGCCCTCCTCAGCCCAGGCTGGGGGCAGGTGGGGGCCCTGCCTGCTGGAGGTTCTTCTTGGGCTTTTACTCCAGCCGAGGGAAAGAGCCGGCCCTGGGGTGGGAGCCGGGCAGCGAGCGAGGATGGAGCAGGTGTCCTCTTGTCCATCTCTGCGGCACTCCGGGCTCTGTCCATGCCTTTCTTTCCTTGTTGAGAGAACCCACAGGACAGGCAGGGTCAGAGTTCTCCCTCCACAACCCGGGGCTCAGCAACAGGAGCAGGGGCTGGAGGGCACCCCGTGCATCTGGCCTGCACTTCGTCCAGAACTGAAGCCTAGGCAGGGGATGTTGGCCAGAGAGGGGACAGGCGTATCCAGGGAGACAAAGGCCACTAAAGGCCTGAAAAGAGAGAAGGGAAGGCTTCCTGGAGGAGAGGCGATGAGCCAGGCTGGGCCACCCGGGGCCGTCACTCCCTGGCGTGCTATGCCTCACAGCGTCCCAGGCCCTCCTGCCCTGCCTGAGGCCTCCGTGGTCTGGTGCCCGTCAGCCCCCGTCCGGGGTGCCCTTCACTCACTGTCTCCGCCTCTCCAAGGGCCTGTCTGCCTCAGGCCTTTGCACATTTCCTTCCTTCCACTCACTGCCAATCACCCTTGAATCCGGACCCAGTCACGCCCTGAGTCCCCACCCCAGTATACACCAGGGTGCCTGCTGGATTCTCCCAACATCCCAGCAGGGCTGGTGGTTCCTGTGTGCCGGGAGGTGAGACAGGAGCCGTGATTCGGGGTAAGCCCAGCTGCCGGAGAGGACAGCTCCTCTCCTGCAGCTGTGTGACCTCAGACCAGCAGTCCGGCCTCCCTGTGCCTTCATCTCGTAACGCGTGGGAAGAGTATCTAATGAGTCCATGTGTGCAAAGTGCACTGACAGCCCGGGACAGGTGAGCCCGGCATGTGGGGGCCTTGAGCTTGTCATTGGGGGGTTTCCCCATCATTGGACTGTACACGGGAGGGCTGGGTCTGGTCCCCCTCCCGGCTGCCCTCAGCGCCAGCACACTGTAGGTGCCCAGTGGGGGAAGGGTGGAGATGAACAGTGCAGGCTGCCAGCCAGGTAATGTGAGGGCAAAGGGACCACGGAGGACCCTGCCTCCATGCAGCCTGGGTCTGTCTCATGCCAGCAAGCCTTCCTCACAAGCCCCTTCCATTCCTGCTGCAGCACTACTGCCAACCACAGTGTGAAACAGTTTATTAAAGTCCAATTAGCCAAGTGGGTAAATAATCACAGCAAGCTTAACCCTTTCCTGTGATCACACTGCAGCCTCCTGAGAGTGGGAATAGGCCGGGCCTCTGAGTGAGTCTGAGCAGCCGCCCTGCCTGAGCTGGCCGTGGCTCTGAGACACTGTTGAGTTCTCTGAAGTGGGCCAGTGTGGTGCAGGTGTCACTGCTGACCTCGCCTGGCCCTCTTCCCCATGGCTGTCCTTCCCTTGGGTGCCCCAGAGGACGGCCCTGCACAGAAACTCAGACCCTCAGAGCCTCAGACTGTGGTTTAGCTACATCCCCAAAGACCAGGAGCCTGGCATGGAGCAGGCTGAAGGGCAGGCGTCACGAGTTTCTCCTTGGTGTATGTCTTTGGGGCACCCAGAGAAGCTGGCAGGAGGGTCAAGGGGGAGGCAGATTGGGGTCTGGCAGATGGGGGCCCCCAAACTGCTCTACCCATCTATTCTGCACTGTGTGTGTGGAGCAGGAGTCTGGGGCCGATCTTGGCTAAGGAAAAGGAGTTGTGTGAGACACAGCCTTTGCCTTCTAGAAGCATCTGGTCTGAAGGAGGAGGTGAGCAAACCAATAATTAGAAAACTGGATAAACGGTGGAAGTAGAAAGAGCCATTGAAGACCAGGGGTAGAGAGTTTAATCCTTCCTGAAGGCATCAGGGAATGCTTCCTAACAGGTGGTAATGCATTAGCAAGGGTTTTGAAAGATGCAGAAGAGTTTGCCAGCTGGGACATAAAGGTATCCAGAAATACTGGACAGCAGTGTAAGAACCCAGGAGAATGACCCCCCAGGTTCCAGGCATTTGTTCAAGAGTGAGGAACAGTGTGACGCAGCTGGAGGGGGGAGGGGGGTCCACTCCAGAAGATGCCAAGCTGGAGAAACATGCGACCCAGACCCAGGAGGGCCTCGAATGCCATGTGAAGGAGCCCAGCCTGCACTCTGCGGGGTTCAGGAGCACGGAGGGCTCTCATGGGGAGGGGCAGAGACAGACACCTCTGCTCAGCAGGGCTAGCGGGGCATGTGTATGTGGACTTGGCAGCCTGTGGACGCCAGGCTGTGAGGAAGCAAGAAGGAGAAAGCTGGACCCCTGGACCCTGGGCCCCCAGCCCCCCAGACCCTCAGAGCCTCAGACTGTGGTTTAACTACATCCCCAAAGACCAGGAGCCTGGCATGGAGCAGGCTGAAGGGCAGACGTCATGAGTTCCTCCTTGGTGTGTGTCTTTGGGGCACCCAAAGAAGCTGGCAGGAGGGTCAAGGGGGAGGCAGATTGGGGTCTGGCAGACGGGGATCTCCAAGCCAGGGGAGACTGATGTGAGGGGTGGGGAGGAGGCCAACCTTACCACCTACCCCCAGGCTATAGGGCAAGTTCCAATAGAGCTATTTAAAAAGATCAGGATGGGTCAAGGAGACCCAGAGAGGGTGACATCCTGGCCCCTTAGCCCTCTCTCCCCAGCCTGGTTCCTCCTCACTGCTGAGTGCTGCCTTTTCCAGACAGGTGCCTCAGCCTGCTCTGGAGGCTCCTCGGAATGTCCTGAAGGGACAAGGGACCTCCTGCCTCTTTGGAGGCCAGCACACAGCACAGGCCTGGTCCAGGGCTGGCACACATTGATGAAAGAAAGGACCAGTGAACGCACAGTCCCAGAGAGCACTGCCCAACAGCAACAAGAGAAAGATGGCCAGCCCAGTCGCAGGACGCCTGACAGCTGAGCCATGCAGCAGCAGGCCAGGGGCTGCACTCACCTCTCCTCCTGTCACCCTCCCTCTGCCTTGGCCAGGCAGAGGAGCAGATTACCCCTGTGGTCCAGGCAGAGGAGCGGATTACCCCCATGGTCCAGGCAGAGGAGGGGATTACCCCATGGTCTAGCCAGAGGTGTGGATTACCCCTGTGGTACAGGCAGAGGAGCGGATTACCCCCGTGGTCCAAGCAGAGGAGCGGATTACCCCTGTGGTCCAGACAGAAGTGTGGATTACCCCCGTGGTCCAGGCAGAGGCACGGATTACCCCCATGGTCCAAGCAGAGGAGCGGATTACCCCCGTGGTCCAGACAGAGGTGTGGATTACCCCCATGGTCCAAGCAGAGGAGCGGATTACTCCCGTGGTCCAGGCAGAGAAGCGGATTACCCCCATGGTCCAAGCAGAGGAGCAGATTACTCCCGTGGTCCACACAGAGGTGTGGATTACCCCCATGGTCCAAGCAGAGGAGCGGATTACTCCCGTGGTCCAAGCAGAGGAGCGGATTACCCCTGTGGTCCAGACAGAAGTGTGGATTACCCCCGTGGTCCAGGCAGAGGAGCAGATTACCCCCGTGGTCCAGGCAGAGGTGTGGATTACCCCTGTGGTCCAGGCAGAGGTGTGGATTACCCCCGTGGTCCAGGCAGAGGCACGGATTACCCCCATGGTCCAAGCAGAGGAGTGGATTACCCCCATGGTCCAAGCAGAGGAGCAGATTACCCCCATGGTCCAAGCAGAGGAGCGGATTACCCCCGTGGTCCTGACAGAGGTGTGGATTACCCCCATGGTCCAGGCAGAGGAGCAGATTACCCCCGTGGTCCTGACAGAGGTGTGGATTACCCCCATGGTCCAAGCAGAGGAGCAAATTACCCCCGTGGTCCTGACAGAGGTGTGGATTACCCCTGTGGTCCAGGCACACTCCAGGCCCGAGCCCTGCCCACCTGGCTTTGTCCTTCCCTCTCCACAGACAATGCCCAAGTTGAAGCCCAAATCACGGAGAAGGCCCTAATAAGAAGCCCCCAGCAGGGCCTGGGAGCAGGCCCAGGCAGGACCCAGCAGGACCCAGCAGGACCCAGCAGCTTGAGGAGAGACTTTGGTCCCAAACCGTAACTGAAGTGAGGACGGCAGCTGTGCACCCCGAGGCCAGAGGCAGGCACACACACGTGTGGGGTGAAATACACAGGGTGTACGTACATGTGACTGCACATCCAGGTAACAGTCATACATGTGACTATCACACGGACTAGAAACCTGCCAGGTGCCTCACCCCAGAAACCAGCTGCCCATGCCTCTCAGCCCCGCAGCCTGGCCCTGGCCCCTGACGTGGCAGGGAGCCCCCAGGAAGCCGGGCTTCTCGGGGAGAGCGAGCCCTGACACCATGGGCCTCGCTAAGCATAGGCTCGGCTCCTCTGCTGCCTGACATCGACCGTGCCCTCTCAGCCTCTGGTCCACACCCCAGGATCCCTGCCAGGGAGAGGCTCCCAAACTGAAACTGCCCGCTGTCCGTCTGCAGAAGAACGGGTGAACACGCAGCTGGTCACGGATTGGACCGGCAGAGGCCAGTGGCCGGCTCTGCAGCAGCACTCGTGCTGGGAGAGAAGCCCATAGCACGGGAAGTACCTTTCCCGTCAATGCCAGGAGCTAGAACAAGAGCAACCCAGCCCTGCCCTCTGGGGCGCAGGGGCCGACCCCATCCCTGTGAACTTTGGGGATGACTTCCTGTGCTGAGGGCCACATTATGTGTTGGTCAAAACTCATCAAACTGCCACATAAATGGTCCATTTTATTGTGTGTAAACGGGACTTCGTTAAAGCCAACCGTGCAGAGAGAAGGTGAAGATCTAGCACTAGTGGGCGGGGTCTGGTCTAATTTTCCACCCGTTTGCCACTGTCCCTCTGCCTGCCCCCGGCATGCTTGCCTGGGAGATCGTCCTTCAAGGACAAGCCCAATTTTCATCATCCAGGCAGGTGCCCAAGGCACGGTCCTCCCAATCCCCAACAGAAACCGGAGGGGAAGGATGAGAAAGGGCCTCTGAGGCCTGCCTGGTGCCGTGTGCTCCAGGGCCAAGCCAGGCGGCCTCCTGCCCCTCTGCAGCCCAGACCCTTCCAGGGTGACCAGTCCGTCTCTTGACCAGGGAGATAGGAGGGCCTGAGTCAGGTCAGTCCCAGGCCTTCAGCTTCAGAGGGACATGTTCCCACGAGAGCAGTGAAATGCAGCGAGGCCTTGGTTGGTGTCCTGAGACGCATCACAGTCACAGGGAGCCCAGGAGACATGGAGGGAGATGGAGGGGAGAGGGAAACAGAGAAAGAGGGACGGAGAGAGTGAGAAGGGGGCACAGAGAACGGGGCAGAGCACATAGCCAGGAGGGGAGCAAAGACAAGCCGACGGCAGGACGATGGGAATAGTGTGCCCCGATCAGCAAACTGGAAATGGTGCCCAAAGCCACCAACATCTGAGGACAAAGGGCCCCCTGGGTGGGAGCAGAGCTGGGACACCTGGGCCCCCAGGAAGGGTGGCCGGCAGACCCTGGGGACAGAGAGGAGGGGTCTGGTGGTCACCATGGCCAGCACAGCGTCCATGCACTGGCCTGCAACACTGACCGTTCCTGTGCGTCTGATCCCCAGGAGCAGGCTGTCGTCAATAGTGCCCCTTAAATTAAGCAGTAATTGGTTCGCTAAAGATATTTATTGACTTCAAGTGTCTATGTAATCAGATATGTTTTACACAGTTGTAAGGGCTCGTTAATTTTTTAATAATTAAGTAACACTTAATGAAAGAGGAATAACTGTTCAACCTCCTACACATAAGACTTTCCTTGGAGACATGTGCCTCGATGGGCCCCTGGAGCCGCTCACATCTCTCACCCACCCTGGGCCCCAGAAGAAGAGCTGGGGATGCCGAGGCCACGAGTGCCTTAAGATCCCGGAGCGCTGTGACGCTGTGGGGTGGGCCGGAGGGCAGGGCTGCTCCCCAGAAGCTGAGCCAGTCCCCAGCAGAACGGGGTTGGGCCTGTGAGGTTGTTCCTGCTTCTCAGATGGGACACTGAGGTAAGGCAGGACCACAGGCTTCTCCCCGAGGAACCAAACAGATTTTAATATTTTAATTTTTATTCAAAGGTTAAAACATACTTGATACAAACTTCAATGGATACCTGAGTACACAGAGATAGCAGCTCCCACGGCAGCCCCAGGGACCTGTGTCCCCAGACACCACTGGCACCCCCTTATAAGATGGGCTGAACCCATTCTTGTATCCCCGAAAGGCAAACGTCTCAAAGATCAGCTTATCAGGGCAAAATCTTCTCTGAACTGACAGAGGCTGCTGTTGGCCTTCCAGGTAGCTGTGTGGGGGTCACAGACACAAGTCTTGTTGCAGAGACACTAGCATGTTCTAGATTCCACAGGATGTCATTGAGGAACAGGCAGCAGCATCCTTTCCTAAAAGCTGAAAAATGAAAAATGCCATAAGACAGGTGAGGGGCTGTAGGGGACAGCACCCCATCCCAGGGTCTTGGCTTCTCATCTTGGCTTGGAGGCTCCAGAAAGGCAGGGGCCTAGCATCCAGGGAGGGGCTTTGGGGCTGGCCAACAGGCGTTTGGGTCCAGCTCTACCACTTGCCACCCACGTGCCCCTCAGACTTAACGAAGCCTTGGGCTCCTCCCCTACACAGCAGCAGGACCCCCTTTCAAGGTGGCTGCTGGACCTAATCCAACTTGCCCCTTTGGCCCGGAGTCCCGAGGAGGGTCGTGGGCAGCTGGGCTCCTGCACTGCGCCCGTGGGCGAGTGGAGGGAGGACGCAGTCTCCATGGGGCAGACTGCTGAGCAAGGGGCTTAGTGTCCTCGCTGCTCCCAGGCTGTGGGGAGACAGGGTGAGCTGTGTGGTGTAACACCTGGCCCCATGAGCAGGAATTAACTGGCTCTGGTTATGGAGAGTGCTTTGGTACTGCAGGGTCCAGTCCCACAGGCCGTTTGGGGCCTGGAGTCTTTCTGCTATGTTCCAAAGGCCATGTTTACCCTGAGCGCTTGTCTTAAAATGGAAGTTGGAGAAACACCACCCTCCAGGGCACCAGCTGACCCCACTGGAGTTCCAGCAGAGAGCACCCTGTCCAAACAGAGTCCACACTGCCCACAGCAGTGGGGACAGGATCACAGGCGGTCCTGGGGGGGCAATGCCAGCCCCAGAGGAAGCACTTCCCCAGAGCCTACCCTCAGGGAGCTGGACTCACTGTCCACAGAAATTTCTGGAATGTGGAGTACTCAAGTGGCTGGAAGTTCCCCAGAAACTGTTGAGGTCCTTCCCAGCTCAGGAATCAAGCATTCTGCCCCATTTTGCTCTGAGACAACAAGGTTCGGGGACTACAGGGACAGTCCTCAAAGCCAGAGGTCAGAGGTGCTGGCCTGGCCCACACAGAGGGGCCTGTGGATGGGATGCTTTTGGGGACAGGCAGGGAGGCCTCCCAGGCAGGCCTCAGCAGATGTGGGAGTCAGAAAGCTTTATGAGAATTCAGTCCTCACTGGGACTCTTCCCCCCAACTCCAGTGTCATTTCTGACACCCTTCTCTGTGTGGGTGCCCCTCAAGTCAATGCACAGACTCTCAAGGCCACACACACAGCAGTGCGGCCACTACACACATCTGATGCCCACATGGTGCAGGGTGCCATACAGAGAAGGGACATTAACCCCAATTCTAATTTGCTGAGGCTTGGCAGGACGGCAGCCTGCTCCAGGCCACCTGGGCTGGGAGCTGGGATTGGAACCCACACCAATGGCCTTTCCAATAATCATGTCCCCTGCTCTGGAAGGCAGTGCCTTGTGTCCATAATTAAGTGCACATGTCTGTGGTCTGGCAGGGCTTTCATCAAAATAATGCGGCCTCGCAGATAAAACAAGCAAATCGCTCTTTCCCAGAGCCAGCCAGAGCTGCTGGGACTCACGGCCCCAGCCTTACCCCTGGGTGCAAGCCGCCACCCGAGTGTTGTTGAGAGAGTAGGGACAGCCAGCAGGCCAGGCACCCACACCACGGTGCTGCGAGCCCCGTGATGCTGAGGCTCAGCAGTCTTCAACGCCCAGCAATGGCCAGGACTGAGTGCGCCTGGGGCAAAGTGCCTTTCCTGGGATGGGAGAAAACTCTGGAGATGCAGCTGCCTTCCTGGGTAGACATTTCCAAGCAGCCGGAGCAGGAAACAGCTTGCGCTATCAAGCCACAGAGGATTTGTCCATAGTCTCTGTAGCCTGGGTCAGCCCCTGAGGATAACAGGCTCACCCTGAGAGTCCATTGGCTGATAGGCAGCCTGCGGCTGAGACCAGCTTTGGAAATCAGTCAGTCCTGGGTAGAAGACTGCCTGTCCAACTTGAGCCTCAGCCCCTCACTGGCGCCTCGGATCCATGCCCTGTCCTGCAGTGCAGCCTGTGGGAGCGCAAGGCCGGGTGCTGGCCAGACGTGATGGTTGCCAAGCATTGTCCCTGCAGGCCTGGCCACCCGTAGACGTGGCCTGGAGAATCCCAGCCTGGGAGCCATCAGATATGCCTCCTACTAGGCAGAAGATTCCACACAAGACTCCACCTTGGCCGCTTTCTCCACTGTCCAGACAGCCAGTGTCATCTGAGGATACCACCTGAGCTGGAATTACAGCTGTGTGAGCTGGACACCAGCCTCAGTCCCGAAGGTGAGGGGCAATGTGCTTCTGCCTGAGAGTCAAGGAGGTCTCCCTGGAGGAGGCAGCCTTTGAGATACAAAGTCTTAATTAACAAGTGAGACAAGTGGACCAGGAAAAGAAAGACCTATGCACAGGAGCAGTGAGGTCCCAGGGAGCCAGCAGCATTGGGTGGGCGGGCCAGCCAGCCCCACTCAGACCTCCATGGGAGGCCAGTCCAACTGCATCTGTATGATGGGCCTGAGTCCATCTGTACCCTTATGCTCTGGCCAATGCCACCCCACTGGTGCTTGCCTCTGCTGTCCCAAAGCTCTCATGGGTGGCTGAGTAGCCCAACATGCCTCTCCTCTGGAGCCCCAAAGTCAGGTGTGGGCAGTGGTCACCTGTGGGTCTCTACATGACCATGACGCAGAGCCACAGACTGTATCTGCACAGCTCTTCCCCCAGTAGGGTCAGGTCTGCTCAGGGGCCTGGGACCCTCAGAGCTGGCTGAGGCAGAGCCCCATTTTAAGAATACAGTTTCACAGCATGGGCACGTGTGCTGTGGTCTGCCAGGCTCCGTGGCACCACTGGCTCCTCACAGCATCCTTGGGAGGCAGGTGCCACCCTCGGCCCATTTCACAAACAGACAAACTACGAGTTCCCCAGCTGTCATCACCTGCCCCAGGTCTCTGCAAGCAGCAGTGGTGCCCTAGGCTTGGGGCGTGCGTCTGTCTTCCACTTTCACGTAGCATCGTACCATGTGGCCCACAAGGTAGACAAGTGAGTAAGTGATGACTCCTGCTTCCAAGGGACATGCCTGGGACATCCCAGAGCACCTCCACCCTCCCGAGGCTCCTGTGTACCCACGTTGCCACATCTCCTTTGACCCTCCTTGTTGCCACATCTCCCTAGGACCCTCCTTGTTGACTCTGCCCTGTGGACGCTGTGGTGAGCCAGCTTGCTCCCTGCAGTTGGGACGCAGGCCTTGGTCCCTCCCCACACAGAACGTCTGGCACAGACCCAGGGCAGGCGGGGTGCCCAGTGGTCCCCACAAAAATGAATTCTGGAGTCAAAAGCTTCTATCAAGGCTGACAATGGCTCTTGGTGCCTGGTGGGTGATAAGCCCCCAGACCTGGGGGTGCCGAGTAGTCAGGGAGGCCCAGGGGGTGGTCCCCAAACCCCAGATGGGATCTGTGGCAATGCTGGACTCCAGGTCTGTTCCCAGGTAAGCCTCAGGCAGTGCAAGGCTAGGAGATCACAGGGTCTGTCACCCTTAGTCACGCCCAAGACAGGCAAGAATGTGCCCGCTCAGAACACATACAGAGCACGGCAGCCCTGCCACCAGGGGCCTCAGCCGTCTGAACATCTGTGTCCCTCCCAGCAGCTGCAGCACAGCAGGACGGAGACAGAGCCACACTTGACATGTTTGGTGTCTCAGCTGACCCTGAAGCCCTCTGGGGAATGTGACACCCTTACCTGAGTGTAGGACCTGAGTCTCTCTCCTGGGGAGCAGGGGACAGTGGCAAGAGTGGGGGTCTGTGCCACCCACCCCCCGAGCATACAGCCTCTGCTGTGCCAGTGCTCAGCAAATGAGCACACGCCTGAGGCCAGCCATGCTCTGGCTTAGATGGGGTGCAGGGCAGGGCCTGGCCCAGGCAGTGGTGGGGAGACCACCCAGGAAACAATCACCGGCAGGGTCTCTTCTCTACTGAAGACGCCGTGCCTTTGAGAAGGGCCATGACTGCACCAAGGTCACCCTTGCTCAGAGACACTCGGAGCAGAGGGGAGCAACACCGCAGGGTGGGAAGGCCCCTCCTCTGCTAAGTGAGGGCCATCGATCCTATTGATTGCTCACTCTCTCACTCTGCAGGTGTAACCTGAACCCTTCCTCTCTCTGGCTCTGTCTGCGCAGAGGGACACAAACACGGCACAGAGCTGCAGGGGATGCAATTAATCCCACCCGTGGAACCAGAAAGATGTCCCTGAGGGTGACCTCAGAGGATGGCAGCAGTCTCCCTGCCCAAGGACAAGGAGCTGAGTCCACCCACACCCTCCCATCGTTGTGCTCACTCCGGGTTGAGAGGACAAGGGGTGAGTGGGGCCCAGTGTCCCCGGCGAAGCCCTCCATCCCCTCGTTGTCAGAAGCCTCGGTGGCGAGGAGCCCTGAATGGGAGCCTGGCAGGGAGCACAGGGGCACTGACCATGACACAGCAACACCCAAAGTGATACCACACGTGACACCCAGCGTTGAACCTGCCCACCACAGGCTGGACAAGGCTCACAGGCGAGGAGCAAGCCCTGCATCGTGAGTCCACAGCCTTGCAAAGCGCTGTGAGTGGGGCGTGCAGTTTAGGGGCCTAGAGGTGGAGAGCAGGCACCTCTCCTTCCTGCCAAGAGGCAGGCGGAGCCGGGGAGCCCGAGGTCCACAACTGGCTGCCCCAGGTCCTAGCCACAGGACTGGCCACAGTCCCTGGACGTCCACCTCCCCAGTCCATAACCTGAGAGCAAGCCCAGGGCCACCTCAAACAGAATACCACGGGCAGCACCGGACGGGGAAGAATGCCGCTGGGCGTGACCAGCGCTGGTGGAACTACAGCAGGCCCTTCCGGGACAGCTGGGACATCGCCTTGGTCGGATCACCGGCAGGCAGACACGTTAGGGGGACGAGTGTCCCACGTCTTTCCTGCTCCTCCCTAAGTCTTGGCAGGACATGTGGACACCTGACCAGATCTCCCCTGTGTGGCTGGGAGTGTCCCTGTGGGACCCCAGCATGGTAACAGGGTGATATGATGCCTCCCAGGCCATGAAGGGCAGATACCTGGAGCGGGGGTCCCCCAAGGACAGTGCCAGCAGAGAGAGGGCTCTGGGCCTCCGCCTGGCCTGTACCTGGACGGCCCTCTGCAGAGCCATTCATGTCAGGGTCTCGGTCACACAGAGGGACCCACAGCCTGGCAAGGGCCCACTGATGATGTGTCTTTCACTGAGCTAACAGATCTGGTCACCACCTAATGGGCCCTCCCCACTTTGGGAAGGTGTTGCCCTTGACTGGGCATAAGGCCCCCCCCCCCATGGGTTCTGGTTTTCTCAGCAACCAGCTGCTGAAGCCCTGCTGCTGCCCAGAGGCTGGAGGCAAAGTCTGTGCATCCTGCCCACTGCTGGCGGGGCCTGGGTCCTCTCCCCACCTGCTGAAGCCCTCTGACTGCTCATTTACCAAATCTCTTGGAGCAGGTGATCTCTGAAGACTATTCATGTCCACAAAATTGTCTTATTGCAAGGATAAGAGGTCAGACGTTTTCTGTCCCGATACACACTCCTGAGCTCACAAAACCAGTTTGCTTGGATGGGGCTCCATTTGGGTTTTTGTTTGTTTGTTTGTTTTTTCTTAGTAAGCAGGGACTCTGGTGCTGAGTCAGGCTGTGTGATCTTGGGACGAGCCCTCAACTTCTCTCTGCCTCACATAAAAACTGCAAAAAGCAATAGGGCCTATCTAATTAGTCACTTAAAATTGTCAAGAGCTCAAACAGAAGGGCTGACAGTTCCTGGGATTCAAAACAATGTCTTCCCGGCCCCATCATTCACAGTATTATTGGGAGCAGAAGTTACGGGAGTCACTCATTTATTCAATAACTTCCTAAAAGTCAGGCCCAATGATAAGAAAATGAATCAGACATTGATCCTGCAGAAAGATGAATACTCAAGAAATTAGAGAACAGTATGAACAACACTTGCCCTACTTCTGCGACAGAAAATGAGAAGGGCACTTGGGAGAAGAGATGGATGCTGCTCAGACAACAGGGAAGGCGTCAGGGAGGCTTACTGAACGTGTGTGAGCCGGGAAGGGTGGGCAGCGTGGGCAGTCTGGGCACCGAGGCTGGCTCATACAATCCCACCCCTCATGGTTGTGGGCGCTAGAAGTTTTTCTCTGCCCACCAGCAACTGAGTGTGCTAACCTTGAGACAAGGGTCCCAGGAAGATCCAGAGCCCAGCCCACATCAGGAGGGGTGGGGACTGGAGGATCTCAGGGGAATGAAATGACTTATAAATAGAACTCAATCATAGGAAAAGGTCCCCTCCCAGGGCCATTCGTTGCCCTTCCACAGCGGGGGTGGGGGGGGAGTGCCTGGGCCTGAGGCTGGCCCAGTGGAATCCACCTTTTCTCTCCCTACTCGCCCAAAATGTTTACCAGGCACTTGGGCTCAGGACCATGTGGGCTTCTGTGCAGGGCACAGAGAAAAAAAAGCCCAGGGCCTTTGCCCACACAACCCTGCACCTCAGAGCATGCCAGAGCTGTGCAGTGGGGAGGGAAGGGCCTCCCCTGCAGGCTGGACATCCACACAGCCACATGCTCTGCTCACATGGGCCCCCTGAGGCCAGAGACAGGTGTCACACAGAGCCCTGGGCCGAGGACGACACATCAGTCCATGAGAGCACAGCCAATAGCTTCTTGCAGTGTCAAACAACCTTGCCTATGGGTTTGGGCCTCTTCCCGACACCCTGCCCTTGGGGGGCTAAGAACCACAGGGGGCCCAACAGGTCACCCAGAGGCTGCTGGAGTCTCAGGCCTTGGGATCCAGGGAGGTCATGGTTTCCGCCTATGTCTCGGAGGAACTTCAGAGCCTGTGCTCTCCAGGGAGAGACTTCTGGGTCTCTGAGAGACTGGTTGGGGGTGCGGGGGGTTCTCGGAGGAACTTCAGAGCCTGTGCTCTCCAGGGAGAGACTTCTGGGTCTCTGAGAGACTGGCTGGGGGTGCGGGGGGCTTCCTCACTCTCGGGGCCTCCCAGGCAGGGCCCGTGTGTGTTGAATCTGAGTGCCACCTGCAGATGTGACGCAAAGCCTCAGGCCCCACCTGGTCCCTGCTTCCCGCACTGCTCTCACTCCTTCCACACGGCCAGAACAGGTACCCGGTTACACTGCTACTCAGCATGAGCCCCCAACCACACCTGGGGGACTGACCCATTCCACCCTCTCGGCCAGTGGCCACATGCCTCCCAGCTCCCTTGGGGCCAAAAACCCCAGCAGTCCACCTTCCTGTCATGGCACATGGCGTTTGTCTCTGAAGCAGCGATTCTTGGGTCTGGTGCCATCCTGATCCTTCCATGGACAGGCGCTGACCTTCCCTATCAGACCGTAGGACCCTTGGAGGGCAGGACCAGTAGTCTCCATATCCCCCCAAGAAGGCAGCATCTTGCCTTTCTCATTCGATCCGGGACCCTTGCAGAACTGAGCTGCGTCACTCCCCTCTGATCCCCAGGTGGGAGGGCGTGTCTCCCCATCTGACTGGGTGATATCCTGAGGTCTGGGTTGTACCTCCACAGTCAACCCAGGTGCCACTGCCTCTCCCAGAGGGTGATAAGGATGTGGCTGTGATGGCAGGGGAGGGGCAGCGGCCTCTCCTAACTCTGCTGGCCAGAGAGGTCAGCAGTGTCTGACCACTGTGATCTGCCTGAACAAATGAGGGATCCACATGGCTAAGCAATAGGAAGAGACATTGATGTTTCTTTTTCAACAAAGAAAACATTTCTCACCAGATGAGCCGGGAAGCAGCGTCATTTGTTCCAGTCTCTGGGCAATGGCACATAAGTCAATTTCTCACCCAAGGTGCTTTAAAAAATAGGAGAGTCTGGATGGATGTTTTGCCACTGCAGGAAACTATTCTGATATCCTGGGGATGCAGCTGGCCCCAGAGGCAGGGCCTCACTGTCCAGGTCTCCCCGTGGTCCAGTCCCATGGGCCTGGCACAGTTGGAATCACCTTCAACCACCACAGCACCCAGAGGTGGGCGACACTGCTCCCTCCACCCTCACAGTGGGCGAGGGATACGGCCTGGGGTGCAGGAATCAGCAAAGTGGCCACTGTAGTCGGGGAGCCAGCTCAGAGGGATACGGCCTAGGGTGCAGGAATCCGCAAAGTGGCCACTGTAGCGGGGAGCCAGCTCAGACACCCGAGGCTCTCTGCTCCCTCAGGGGACCCTGATACTACAGAACATTGCCCAGGTCTGGGCCACTTCTGGGGCTCCAGCCTTCAGCCCTTTCACAGGGGACATGTGTGTGTGACCCGTGACACTTTGCGATCCCCTCTCATGCCAGGGCTCTGAGGACTGCAGCGATGACAGGGGCAGGGCTGGGCTCTGAACGATGTGCCTCCCTTCCCTCTCCTCCCCCTCAGATGGATCAAGGGCTGCAGGTCCCAGCAGTCCCGGGGCCGAAGCACTTGGCCTCACAGAGTCCCCATCTCCTCACCTCATCCTCCCGGGCTGGTATAAAGACGTCAGGAGAACAGTTCCTGAGACATGGCAGGCGCAGGTCATTCATCAGGCCGGGGTCATTGATTGTCCTCGGGCCGCAGCACAGGACGCGGGAGCCCAGGGCCTCCCTCGGGGGCAGAAGGGGCGGGACGGGGAGGGGTACCGACAGCCACTGCCCTGTGCCAAGTGCTTCACAATGTGCCCCACAGGGCGGTCAGAGGGGGAGCCGGGGTTCAGGAGGATGGCGAGCCGGCTCCATCCAGCAAGCCAAGAAGCCAACTGCAGACCTCAAGCTGACGGCCTGCAGCTAACAGACGAGTCCTCTCATGGGGACAACTGGCCGGCCTGGCCCACTCGGGAGCTTGCCCAGACACAGCAGGATTAGGGTTAGGCCCAGGACAGCCTCTCTACCACCATCCTCCCTGCCCCAGGGCGGTTCCTCCATCCTGCCCTCCTCCAAGGGGTCGGGGCTCTGGCCTGAGGGCCTTCAGGGACCCTCGACAGACGGCAGAGAGGAGGCCGGTCCCTGCCACACTGTCCTCCCTGTGGACAGGGAGCCTGCCCAGCTCTGCCTGCTCCCAGGCCAGGGCTCTAGGCATTCCTTCTGCACCTGGGCACCCAAGCACACGCTTGTCCCTCTCCACCCCTCCTGAGTGCCTGCCACCCCGCGGCCTGTGTTTCCTTCGAAGGACCGGCCACAGGGGCTCCACTTGCTGGGGGTGCTTTTTACTGCCCCTCTCCCCACACAAGAGTTCCCAGGATGAGCCACATTGCTCCTGTCACAGTAGTCACCCACTGCGGTGCACACTGAGTAAGGGGACACAGGACAGCTCAGGGGGCAGGCAGAGGAAGCGGCCCCCTAGGGTGAATGCGCAGCCCCCTGTGGCCTCCCCCTGGCAGGAACACAGCCCCAAGCTGGGCCCAACAACACAGCTCAGCACACCCAGGGCCAGGCTGCCTAGACACTGTCTACCACCTGTTGGCTGTCACCTCGGGCCAGTGACCTAAGTGCCTCCATTTCTTCACTGACAGAAAGGACACAGGAGTCTCGACTTCCCATGGTGAGGGTACGAGTGAGATGTGGGCACAGCAAAGGACACAGGCCCAAAGTCTCTCCCGAGCCTGCGCAGCTCACAGGGAGCTTGCCTGCCCCTTAGCCCACACTGCCTGCCTGAATGGGGACGCAGACTCGGGGCACCTGAGAGCAGGGGCCAGGCCTAGACAACAGACCCTCACTGCACAATGACTCAGTGGCAGCAAGAACTGCTTCTCCCCAGCAATTCGAGGCCAGGTGAGCCGGCAGTGACTGTGGGGCTCAGCAGCCCAGGGACTTCGTGTCTTGTGACTATGACCCCTACGCCAGAGTCTGCACTGGACACACAGCATAGCTCCTCCAGAAAGCCAGAGCAGCTGCACCCTTCCCCCACCCGTACCCAGAGCATCCTTGACAGTGCAGGGATGAGGAACCCAGTCTCACGTGTGCACGGAGGCAGCAGGTGCAGTGAAATTGGCGGTGTCTGCCACGTGGGTGCCTTTTACTAGCTGTTTAAGGCTGGTATCAGAAAAGGAGGAAACTGGAACAGCAGGGGCCCCCAAGCTGCACAGCCTGAGTCTTGGGTTGAGCTTTGGGGTGACTCCTCAGAGAAGCAAGGGCTTCTCCACTCAGCTCCTGGGACGTCTCTCAGAACCCTGGTGGGCTGGGAGGTGGAGCACTGCAGTGCACACACCCTGCTTCCCCCAGGGCTGGCCTGGTCACAGGGAGGGACAAGATGATGGGACAGTCCCCCTGGGCAGGGCCTCAGGCCACTCATTACAGAAATGTGTTACCCAAAGCACTGGCGTAATAGATTGTTTGTAATTAAAGTGGGGGTGACACAGGGCAGGCACGGACTCTGCAGCTGCTGTTGCGTCTAAGGCAGCTTTACATGATCATTGTTGGAAAAAATGCAACTGCCCGATCACAGTTCCCCAAGGGCAGCACACCGCTGTCCTTCAGACCAGGTGGCCCCTGCGGCACTCCCTAACTGTGGCCATTTGGGGGTGGAGCCCGCTCACTGCGTTCTGTCAGTCCCAGTGACCAGGCCCCACTGTGGGCCTGTTTCAAGGGCACAGTCTGTGGTGGAAAAGAATCCTAGCTGATGGGGCTGATTCCTGCTCCAAACCTTTCCTCTTGCTCAGAGGACCTGGTGGGAGGTTCTGACCAGTCTCTTGCTCCAGTTTGGGGAGGGGCGCCCCTCTGCTCTGTGACTCCCACCTGGGCAGGCTTGGAGCTGGCTCCCCCATCTCCACCCAAGTCCTGGCAGCCTCTTGCCTGTGGCTCCCCCACGGGCAGTCATGGGACACGGCCTGGACTTGTCGTTGTACACTGCAAATACTCACACTTGAGCCTGAATAAATCTACGTTATCTGTGAGAAGAACTGACAACCTCCAACTTTAAGGAGCGCTTTCCTGGTGCCGCTGGGTACAAAGGGCTGCATGCTTGTGTGGTCATTCCTACTACTGTCACTGCCATTGTCATAGCAGATGACCCTGCAGCTCTTGGAGGCTAACACGATCATTGTCCCCATTTCACAGATGAGGAAACAGGACCGAGAGGAGGTGAGGCTGCGTGGACAGCCCTGGCAGATTCAAATTGGAAACCAGAGCTGCCAAGGCCTAAGCCACAGCCCTCAGGATGCCAAAGGCTGCAGATGACCATCTTTCCAGCTGCTGAGTCAAGTTTGGCCTCCAGGACGGCTGCAGGGAGAACTGCAGGGTGGGAGGGGAATGGAAGACATGCAGAGCCCAGATTGGGGGACGCAGCTACACAGGGGGCTGCATCCTTTCCTGACATCCTCTGGAGTCACACCCTTGCTATGCAGCTTGGTCCTCAAAGCTTTGACAAAGAGAGGAGGGGGCAGGGAGGGAGGGGAGAGGAGGAAGAGGAGAGAAGGAGTGGAGGTGCAAAACCTCCTTCAGGGGACAGTGGAGTTTGGGGACTGGGAGTCGGAGCAGAAAGAACCTTGGGAAGCTCTTGGCCAGCCCTGATGGAACGCCAAGGGGCAGGTCACAAGGGACTGCCCACTGACCACAGCACTCTCAGTTGCACCATCTGGCGGAGCTTGGGAGGGTGGAGGACAGAGGCAGGGCGCCAGGCAGGGCTGCTGCCGAGGACTGTTCTCAGTCCTGGCCTGGAGCCAAGGGTCCACCTGACTTGGCACAGACTCACCCCCCCCCTTAGCAAACCCCTGCCCCCCGACGGAGCAGAGGCTTTAGACAAGCAACAGAGGGGAGTTAGACCCCACACCGTCAGGAAACCTTGTAGTTTGTGGGAGCTGGAGATGGAGCTTCCCAGGGCTTGCAGGCCCCAAAGACTTGTGTCACCTGAGAGACTCCCAGCATCAGCCTCATGACCTGAGTTTCCTGTCCAGCCTTTGAGCAGACAAACAGAGTCCTCCCAGACTGGGACAGCCCACCATCAGCCCACAGGCAGCCCACACTCCAGCCCTCCCTGCCCTCCAGAGTCTGTTCTACAATGGACACCCAGGCTCTCTGAGGTTAAGTGACAGGCTCAACATCACAGGCCTGGGCAGGGGGCACTCAGGGCAGGCAGAAAAGCTCAGAGACCACCAAGGCCAGCACACCCAGGACAAGTAGGGCCAGAGTTTGGCTGTATCCCCTTCAGCTCTTTGGCCTCAAGGAGAAGGGCCTGGACTCCCCCAGTAGGTTGCGAACGGGGGTCAGGTGTCTCATCTTTGTGTATGAAGGACGACAGATTCGATTAGGCAGAGTCCTGAAACCTACTTAGAATTGATTGGATATAAATAGATGGCACAAAACCCCTCCTGGGTACACTGCAGAGCCAGCCCTCCCCCGGGGTCATGCTGAAAGACGCGTGAAATGTGGTCACTTTTAAACCCAATTAGTGCTATGACTTCTGACACGGATGGTTCCCAGCTGAGGGGGTCTCAGGACAAGGAGACACAACTGACTTTCTATCATCACCTGTCCCTCCGTCCATCCCACCCACCTAACTCACCTCCCTACCTGCATCCCCGTCTGACCACATGTCTGTCCATTCACCCATTGACCTGTCTGTCTAATCTGTCTACCTACCTGTACACCAGCTGTCTGTCTGTCCATCTCCCTATAATCTATCTTTTCTGCATGTCATGTAAACTATTCTTTCCCTGTTGAACTTTGAGG
Organism: Arctocebus calabarensis; assembly: GCA_963573935.1. Classification (NCBI taxonomy): domain Eukaryota; kingdom Metazoa; phylum Chordata; class Mammalia; order Primates; family Lorisidae; genus Arctocebus; species Arctocebus calabarensis. The sequence goes on along the minus strand of CAUYON010100699.1, from coordinate 71,649 downwards.
GGAGGAGAGTGCATAATTCATTAGTGGCCAAGGCCTTGAACCATTGATTTTGTTTCTGGTTCCCCCTTGGATCTGGTGTGCGGATGCTGGTTTGATAGCATTCAGTCTTTTGAATAATTAATATGGTAATTTAACCTGAGCAGAATGAGCAAATGTTACCTTCTGCCTAGGGGATGGAAAAAAAGAATCCCCTAAGGCAGTTTTCCCAAATCTGTTAATGTCACCCCAGCACCGGAGAACTGGTGTCTGTCTCCTAGGAAGGAACTGTCCAACTGTTCCACCTGGTCCTCTGCTTGCAGAGAGGAAGACATGGGTGTCTGAGCTCCAGCCAGGAGACCGAGGGCAGGAATGTGGCCATCAGAGAATCACTGTCACATGTTGGCACTCACACTGTGGATGGCCAGATGCCTCCCAACCATGCACACTTGGGAGCAGATGCTGGCGAAATCCAGGCTTCCAAACAGGAGCCCAGGGTCCCAACACGCACACTCAATATGGGAGACCAGGGTCCTGACACATAGGCTCAAAACAGGAGCCCGGGGTCCTAACACACACACTCAAAACAGGAGCCCGGGGTCCTGACATACACACTCAAAATGGGAGCCCAGGGTTCCGACACACACACTTATGCTTTTCTGGTTTCTGCAAGACTCCATGTCTGTTCCTCAAATCAGAACAGATAGGAAGATGGTAAGATGGATGACAGAATGAAAAAACTAAGCCTGACGGTGAATAAAAAAGATAAGAGAAACTCTCTAACAAACAGTGCAGAAAGCCCCAGGGTGGGATCTGGGAAGAGAAGCGATGTGGCTCTCAGGGCTTCCTGGGCCCCAGGGGACACTGTGAGGCCACAGCTACTCTACAATCCATTCCAGCGGAGGAGGGGCGTCCCCTCATTCCAGAAGGCGGCAGCAGCAGCAATTCTGAGGACAAGTGCCATCAAACACACATTCATGCTTACAGGGGACCAGTTCCCAGGTCAATCACTATCTCTTGAATCTTTGGTGTAAGCCCATCCTTCACAGCCTGGGGTCAATTTTGGCCCCAGGGGACATTTAACAGGATCTGGAGACAATCTGATTGTCACATCTGGAGGGACAGCTGCCAAAATCTAGTGAATAGAGATCAGGGTGCTTCTGGACACTGTAATATGAGGACAGGCCCCCGAATGACCCAGGGACGAGGGATCACCCCAATTACCAAGAGGGAGGCAGGGCGGTGGGATGCTGGCAGGGAATGGCCAATGGAAGCAGGGCCTAAAGAGACAGGAAGGGGCCCACAGTGGTGGGGAGTGGCCGCCCCTAGAAACACGGAGGCGTGGCGTTTCTAGGTGACCCTGAGGTGACCCTGAGGTGACACAGCTCCACGGTCACCTTGGCCTGAGGATGTCTAACCTCTAGAGCTGTGAGAGAATAACCTGGGTATTGTGGCTGCTAAGTGTGGGGTCCTTTGTCACAGCAGCCACAGGAGATACTTAGAGCGGCCCTCGGTGACCCTGTCCACTCCCCTGTGGAGAGGCGGCCGTCCCTCTGAGCATCGGAACTGCAGTCCATCCCCACAGATGAGCAGGTCTCCAGCCCACGCCAGGCCGCTGGGCCAGAGCCTCCGTGAGGCAGCTCGGCCCACGGGTGCTTTCAGGCTCGTTTACGCAGGACCGGCAGGGCAAGTATCAGAGCCCGCCTCTCAAATCCCGCTCCATTCTCCCATCACTGATTGACTCTGCGCTAATATGATGAATGTGTGTGAGTTTTTAAATTGTTGTTGATTATTTCTCATTCTGCATAAAGATCATTAGAAATATCTTTGGAGAAAATTACCTCCATGTTACTGCCCATTATAATGTCTACACATTCAGTCCTGAAGCAGCAGCATCAGGGAAAAAAGACCAGAGTCACGGTCACAAAATCCTTTTCATTGGTGAGGAATCGAAGGGCAGAGAAACGGATTAAATTGACCTGGGCAGAGTCAGGACAAATCAGAGCCTGGGCTGGCCTGATCAGGGCTTTTTTTCCAGCATCACAAATTTCTCAGCCAAGGTCAATTCCAACTGACCAAAAGCCCAGCTCCACCACCACCCATACCTCCATCTGCCCGACACTTTGTCAGTGGGCATTCCCTGAGCACACGTCCTGCCAAGGCCCCTTACGGCCAAGAATCCAACCTGCTGACCCAGCACCAGCAGCACGCACAGATGCCTGACAGCCGTTACTCCAACCAGGAGGGCCAAAATAAGTGTGTTCCAGACATAGCCCATGTGTTTGCACAGAAAACGCAGTGGCCAAGCTCTGGCTGCTCCTATGGCCTTGATATCTACCTCTGTCATTCACCCAAAGCCAGAATGTCCTAATTCCGACATCAAAGCTGACGAGGGTGAAAAGCACAGAAGTGTCATTCATCACAGAGAAGGATGTCAGGTGCGTGCCTTATATTAGGTTTCCCCTACCTCTGAGATACCAGCAACCTGCAGGGAGCAGCTGAGATCACAGCAGAGCTAAGATGGTGTCACATCACCACCTGCAGTGCACACATACTCACACGCACTGGCACACACACACAAATACTCACACACTCACACATTCACATGCACCCATGTGTGCTCATGTGCACATGCACTTTCACACACACACTCAGGCACGCTCATGCATACATGTACTCACACACACTCACATACTCTTACATGCACACACCCAGGGACACACACACATGCATACTCACACATACTCACACACACTCATAGTCACACTCATACCCACTCATGCAATGCATTCACATGCACACACACATACACACACTCAGACATAGTCACACACTCATACACACATGCACCCATGTGTGCTAATTTGCACATGCACTTTCACACACACTCATGCACCCACATGCACTCACATGCACACATACATATACACACTCAGACATAGTCACACACCCATACACACATGCACCCATGTGTGCTCATTTGCACATGCACTTTCACACACACACACTCAGGCATACTCATGCACTCACACTCACATGCACACACCCAGGGACACACACATATGCACTCTTGCACGCTCAGATACACTCAGATGCACACTCACACAATCATACACAAATGCACCCATGCATGCTCACGATCACACATACACACACACATGCACACTCACACACACTCACATGCTTTTGTACTCAGAGCTGGGGCACCATAAAGAACATCCATGTAAAAGACAAAAATGATTTGATTCAAGATTCTGCCATGCCTGCCCCAAGCCCACACCCCACAGAGGAGCATGCATGCACACTCGGATACATACATGTGCACATACACGCACACACATGCACACACACACATGCATCCACACTAAGCCCCCCGATCTGTTCTGTGAAAAAGTCAGCAGCTCATCCCCCAGGCCAGCCTCTACTCAGCAGGGATGTGCTGGGCTTCTCACTCCACCCACCCACCAGTGGCAGCGAGCCCTGGCTCTTTCCTGCCCTGCCCTGGGCCCCATCTGCCTCCAGCTGCCAGCATGTCCTGTTCTTCAGGGTCTCTATTGGGGAAGACGAGGGCAGCTAATCCCTTGGAAATGGTACACAATCAGATGAACATGCTCTATGCTGCAAGCAGGAGTTGTTGTTGTTTGCTGCCCTTGGGATCTCATTGACTTTCGTATTCAAGCAGAGCCAGTGCCAGGCGGCCAGCTGCCCTCTTGGAGGCCTGTGTACTCCACTCAGGCCAAGCATGTGGTCCAGGTGGCACTGGCCAGCTCCTGCATCCTCACAGGCCCTTGCCCTAGGGCCTTCAGTCCCCAAGTCCAGGATAGGGAAAGAGCTCCCAGCCTGCCTGCCTCCCAGCCACACAGAGAGGGAACCCGGGTGATACTTTGTAAATGTGAGCCCAACAATGAATCCCGACTCCAGAACCAGCTCATTTTTCTGAGCCCAGAAGTGCCGGGGGCCCAGATGGGGAGTTGTCAGAGGGGTTATAAATGGGTCTCTCTCGTAGTAGTGAGGAGACCCTGGCAAAGATGGTTTAAAATCCGCTGCCTGGGGATTTTTATTTATTTATCTATTTATGCCCTGCCTTGTTGAAAAAGGATTTAAGGCAGCTTATGAAGATGCATAAAAGAGAACAAAGAAATATATGTGGGAAGAGGGTGGGAGGCTGAGGATGAGAAGCTAGGCCAGGGCAGCCCAGCACCCACTTCCCTGGGCAGCAGGCCGGGCCCCACCAGCCTCGCCCAGCCCGGCTTCCTTGTCCTACTGCCAGGGACTTGCCTTCTCCAGCTAGGACTTCTTCTATTCTACTGAGCATTGTAAGGTGTCATCTGTGAGCGTCATACACATACACATACACAGAGCCACGCTCACCTGCTGGGGCCCTCCCCAGGTGGGGGCTGGGTGTTGGTTATGTACACAGGCTCTGCTAGAGTAGAGAACCCTGTGGTCTGGAGGCTGGAGGCCTAGCTTTAGGTCCCTGCTGATTGGGTGGTCTTGAGCACAGTGATTTGGTCAGGAGCCCCTCAAGAGAAAGTCACCATCCTGTCAGCCACCAGGCGAGGACAGTCCATGTTTCATTATCGACCCCAGATGCACCCTAACCTCGGTGCACACACACATTCTCATCATGTTCATGCCCCACCCAATTCTGGTCACCCCCTACTTATTGCAGAGGGCCGAATAGTGGCTAAGGCCTACGCCCTGGAACCTGTGACTATGCTCTCATTTGGGGAAAGGATCTTTGCAGATGTCATTAAGTATCTCAGGATAAGATTGTCCTGGACTCAGGATGGGCTCCAAACACACTGACAGCTGTCCTCGTAAGACACAGAAAGGAAGAAGATGGAGATGAACAGGGGTGGGGGAGACAGGAGCAGAAAGGAGGCAGGAAGCAGCCCACGGACCAGACGAGGCCACGGGGAGGGGACATGCCCCCGCCACACCATGAGTTCAGGCTCCAGCGTCCAGTACTACAGGACAGCACATTTCTGCTGTTTTAAGCCACCCATTTTGTGATAATTTGTTATGGCAGCCACAGGGAGCTGATACACTTCCTTCCTCAGCATGTTATTTACAAAATGTAATAAGTGTCGTAAAGCCCCAGTGGAGGCTGCGGGCTGTACCACGGCACAGCCCACGCCGAGCTCGCCAGCTCCCGCATTCGGTGACCTTGCTCTCCACCAAGGTCACTGTCATTCTCAATCTGTCACTTTTGCCAATTAAATAGATGTGATTGCATCTTCTGTGGCTTTGACGCACCCTCGCTGATCACAGGTGGCTGCACAGCTCGTGTCACTGGCCAAATGTCCCCTGCATATGGCACCAGCTTCCACCCTTTGCTCTGTGGGATGTCTGTGGGGGGGGAGGGCATTGGTCTTTTGCTGGTTATGTTCACAGGGAACATCCCTCTCAGAGTGACCAGTCTGTGGAACCCAGCAACGGTGAGAACAACTGAGTGGCAACTTCCAGTCCTGGTCTACCACCCAGTTACCACCAGACCTGAGCCTGTCACTGTCCAGGGGACCAGACACCTTGCTGTTAGCCTGAGTCTCAGCCCTGGCTCGGCCTACCTGATACTGTAGAATCCACTGGGGAAGAGCAGGGCGGATTACTGGCCTCTCATACAAAGCAATTTCTAAGCCTTTTAAATCCTCCTGAACATGGCGCAGTATAAATAAATAAATAGCTCCCAAGTGAGCTCCATCTGCTCTCCCCTGGGAGTCGCTCCACCTGCTCCATGACGACCTGAAACATTTGCCCTCCCTTGCCCTACGCTCCCCAGGGCCCCCGAACAGGGCAGGGGACCCAGCGCCTCCTGTTGAAATGTGGCCCTGCAGCGCAGCCCGGAGTTCCTCCAAGCACGGCAGCTCTGCAGACAAGTAATCTCTTTACGGCCTGTTTCATTGTGAGTCGTCACCCGACAACTATTAATCTTCAATCATACTTTTATCAAGTGTTTATTTTTTTTCCTCTTCCCCCCCCCACACCACCCAAGACCGGGAATATCAATACAGCAGCTGTCACAGGTCATTACCGACTGCATCTTCCCCGCTATTACGGCGAAATAAAGCCAGATAGCAAGGGACTAGGGAGCGGCTAACCGACAGCTCGTCCGGGTAGCGGAGGGAGCTGTGGCAGGGTGATATTGCCCTGTCAGATCTGGGCATGTATCTCCTCCAAGAACAAAGGGAGCGGTTCCACGCGGCAAATGGGATGCCACGTCCCCGCGGGGCTGTCTCCCACACAGACGCCACCTGCCTCAGCCCAGGGGAGCAGGTCCCTGGGGAGAGAGCACAGACAGAGAACAGCAGGACAGGCAGCCGGGGCGGCCTCTGCTGTCCTTCCCCTTCCGGTCCCTCTTGGTGGCAGGAAATGCAAGGCGTGTCTCTTTCTCAGCAGCTGCCACGGGATTACAGGAGATCTGAACAGCCCTGGCACAGGTGCAATGCGTGTGCACAAAAGGAGGGGAGGTAATGGAGGCGCAGATGACGGAACAGCATGGGCGCAGCAGGACCCAGAAGTGGGGAAAGCTGGGGCCAGGGTGACCACATGGCCATTAGTGGGGGTGTTATTCTCCCCGAACTGTGTAACCAAGTACCACACACTGGACAGCTGACAACAGGCCTCAATTCTCTCAGGGCTCCACAGGCAGGAAGTACAAGGTCAAAGCGTTGGCAGAGTTCGCTCCTTCTGGAGGATCCAAGCGAGAGGCACCAGGCCTCCCTGCCTTCTGAGGACCCCCCCCGCCAGGCGCTCTGTGGTGCACCACGGCGTGTAGGCACATGACCCCAATCTCAGCCACTGTCACTGTTTGGCACACTCCCTGCGTGTGCATCAAATCTCCCACTTCTTACAAGGACACCAGCCACTGGGGTAGGGCTCCTTCTGTCCAGCATGACCTTCACCTTAATTGATGAGACTGGAAAGACCCTATTTCCAAATCAGTTGCATGCACAGATTCTGGGGACTGGGGCTTCAGCAAACCTTTTGGGAGAACACAGTCTACCCTAGAGCAGAGGTGTCCCTCGAGTGCTGGCCCCAGGATGAGGAGGAGCTTTCCTGGTGGATCTTTCTCCTGCCCTGGGAAAGGCCAGCATGGCAGCCCCTTTCCAGAAACTTCTCTGCCCTCATCCCCATAGAGCAGCGCTAAGCATTCTCTGATCCTCGAGGGCAGGTCAAGGATGGGGAATGGGGATCCAGACACAGGCAGGGACCTGGCAGGTGACACAAAGGCATGATCTGGTCTAGGGAAGGGAGCAGCATTTCTCCCTCAAATGTATGACACTCTCAATTTCTAAAAGTCACAATGCTGGGTACAAAAAGCACTGTCCAAACAAACATAGCTGGTGGGCAGGCAGCTGTATGATTCTGACAGAGAGAGTGGGCACCGTGCCCAGGGGGTGCCTCTGGGCCCCCTTCTGCAGGACTCTCTATCTATGGCTGTATATGTTGGATCCTTGGGCCAGAGACCCAAATATAAGGGGTCCAAGACAGGCAGTAAATGGACACCTCAGACGGGGCCTGTCCTGAGTGCAAGTACCTGGTGCCCCCAGCCACCTCTCAGAATCTCATGGCCACATGGGGAACTCTGGGCTCTTCTTCCTGTGTGTGCGTGGGGTTTGGTCTTCTGAAGACATGAGTGCCTGTTGCACCCTCCAAAGGACCCTCAGGGTCCTGGGAGGGTATGGAGGGTGTGGCTGAAGGAGTTGGGGATGGAGGAGCCTGTGCCCTGAAAACACTGGAGCCGAGCTTCCCTATCAGCCAGAGCTTGTCACCAACACAACTCTGCACTAGCCATGACCTGTAACCGAGCCTGTGGGGCCTGATGCACCCACAGCCTAGCAGGCCAGGGAGAGGTCTAAGGCTGAGGACGGCCTGCCATCCCCATGGCCCGGCCAATGGCTGCTGGCTTGTGAAATTCAGTCACACGTTCCCTCGGCGGAACTGATTATCAGTGCTTCAGATGCAGAGAACAGGGACTCATTCATCTTTGGCCATCCCCACCTTCAAAAGGTAGAATTCATTGCCGGGGACCTTCCATTGCCCCCTCCCCCAGCCCATCGGGCACTGGCTGCTGCAGGAAGAGACTGTGGCCCATGCTCCTGTACCTGGTCCCTCGTGTCAGGGGTAAGAGACTCTGGTCTCAGGGCACGGCTCTTGGTCCACTCCCAAGTAACTGGGCCACTAAGAATGTGCTGGGGAGGAAACAGGAAAGGCAGAACCAGGGGGCCAGTGGGGGAGGTGGGGGATCCCCACAGCAACGAGAATGCAGAGGGTGAGGGGTTCATAAGAGCGGTGGGAATTTGCTCCGGGTGTCGAGTCTCCCCTTCTGCCCCTTAAGCTGACAGAGTGCCCTGGGCTATGTTGACATGGTCGTGACACTCCTGCCCCAACAGCAGGGCACTGGTCATCCAAATGAGTTAAAAAGCAGAGATCTATCCTTGACCAGGCCTCCCCACCCCTCCCGCCCCTGGCAAGCTCTAACAGAGCCTTCAGGCTGGAAATAACAGTGCCTTTTCCCCAGGAAATGACACTGCTGCTTCAGGTGCTCAGCTTGTTACGTTTACCATTAGCAACGTGTTTGAAGGATATAAAAAAAGTCGTGGTAGCGTGATTAGGAGCAAATTTGACTATGATTAGGAATTCTAGTAGATGTTTAGAAAACTCCGTGTTCTATCTAGACACTTTTGTGTCCCACTAGTGGCTGGTCCACCTCCCACTGAGGACTTCTGTCCTCTACAGTGTCAAAAATGTAACATTTACATGATGCATCTTATTTTGTTGCAAGAGGGAAACATTCTGCAAAGTTGACATTTGTGATAATATATTATGTCAGGTGAAATAGGCAAGAAGTTAATTAAAGTCAGAGAGTTAATTAATGAGATCCAGTGCACATTAGCAATCATTACCTCATCTGAGAAGAGTAATTAAAGTGGCGTTGCTGGTGTTTCTCAATTTTCCTAGGTAGTGTGTTGACATATCACATAAGTCACTCAATGTTGGAGAGGTAATTCTCCCTCTACGTGGCACCTGGGACAGCGGATGGATGGGCCGTGGCAACTGGGTTTGAAAGCAGCGCCAGCCCTTGCAAAGCCACGTGCTTGGTGGGGCTGGGCCATGCCCAAGCAGCCAACAGACACTTAGGTACGGCCAGGTGCCAGCTGCAGAGTGGGAGAGCAGAGAAGGCCAGTGCCAGCCAGCCCTCGGGAGCTTCCTGCCTGGCTGGAAGATGAGGAGCCCATGTCTATCGTCTGCTTTTTGGTAGCAAGACTTTCACTCTCAAAGGTGCCCCAGTTTGGTCAATAAATTGCTCTAGAGATAGGAGATGCCCAATCACACATCCCTGACATGGAGACAGATTTTTGCCTGTTTCCTCACTGGTGTACCCAAGTGCCAAGCGCAGGGCCCTGTACCGCCTTGGGGCTCAGTGGGCGAATCAGACCAGTACATGGTGGGCACAGCCTGGCCGGTGGAGCGAGGAAAAACCAGCCTGTGCCTGTGGGACACTTTCAGGAAATGGGTCTTGCTGTGCACTGGTTTTCTCATCTGCAAAATGGGAACTAATGGGTCTTAATGTGCACTGGTGTGCGCTCTCAGACGGTTCACTCCAAGCAGTGCTTCCCAGGAAGCTCCTATAGGATACACTGCAGCAAAACAAGGCAGTAAATAATAAAAGAGGAACACATTTATTCCAGAAAACGGGATTTAATTCAGCAGAAAAGGAAAGAGAAGTTCTGAGCAAAGACCAGGCAGGTGCCCTGGGGGTGGCTGGAGAAGGTGGTTCCTCACTCCGGGCTTACTCTGGTTGGCCCTCGGCCTACGCTGCCCTGGGCACCCCGAAGGCCCTTTCTTTGAGGACACTGTGTCTTCCTATTCTGGGAAACTCTCACCTTATTTCTTTGACCATTTCCTTCTCCCTGTTTTCTATGTTGGTTCTTTCAGAAACTCTGAAGTTGAATTTTCTCGACTAATTTTCTGATCCCTCGGGGTTTGCTCCCATTTTCTTTATTTTTTTTTAATTTTTATTAAATCATAGCTGTGTACATTAGTGCAATCATGGGGCACAATGTGCGAACATCATATACAATCTGAAATATTTTCATCAAACTATTTAACATAGCCTTCATGGCATTTTCTTAATCACTATATGAAGACATTTGTATTCTGCATTTAGTAAGCTTCACCTGTACCCTATTATAGCACAAGAATATGGGGGAAAGAGCAAGGGAGGGAGGGGAGGGGGAGGCTGGGCGGAGGGAGGGCGATCGGTGGGATCACACCCACGGTGCATCTTAGAAGGATACAGGTGAAACTCAATGCTCCCATTTCCCTGTTTCCCTGCAGAGCCAGCTCCTTGGCCTCGCTGCTCTGTCCCTTCTTCTGACTCGCTGGTGTCAGCTGTCACATTTCTTTCCACTGTTCCCTGAATGAATGGAGTTGCAAAAGCAGGCCCAGCCCCGCACCCCAACCCATGGGGGCCAAATTGTGGGATGGAGAGGTCAGTGTGACTCTCCTCCCTCCAAGTCCTCCCACTCTTGCTGGCCTCATCCTGGCTTTGGGACCTATTCCTCAGACCAAGAAGGGCATAGGACCTTCTCCAGAAATCCCGGGTGCAGTGGAACCTGGGCCAGAACACTGACCAGACCTTAAGAAAGCATTACAAGACGAGGGCTCAGAGAGACCGGGCTGCAGGCAGTCAGGCCATTACAAGACGAGGGCTCAGAGACCGGGCTGCAGGTAGTCAGGCCTGTGGACCGTTCTCTGGCACTTGGGGTGGGACCCAAGAGGAAAAACACCACCTTGCCAGCTGCCAGTTCCATCTCCTGGACCAGCTTTCACAAGGGAGCATCGTCACCTTCCCAGAGCTCCTGCCTGATGGCAAGGTCCAGCGACAGCCAGAGAGAGAGAGAGGGAGCCGGTCCCTTCTCCATCCGCCCTTAGTTCCTTCTGCTGCCCAGCAGGAAGGAGCCTTGTCTCCATTTCGCCAAGGCTGGCTGTGGCTTGAGCAGAATAGAGGATGGATCGGGTCACATATCTGGGAAGCTGAGGCGGGGCTGTCCATGCAGCTGGGTCCAGAGTGCACAAGGTAGCCGTGCCCTGTCTCTCGCCTGCAGGACCTGGCTGCAGGCCTCTCCTCTCCCCTCCTGTCAACTAGAAACCCCAGTTGGAGAGACATCTCCCCATAAGTCCTCAGCAGAAAGTGTCACGGGGAACGCTGACAGGGGTGCCTGGGTGACAGGTGCCTGATGAAGACAGTGTCTCACTGATGACAGCAGGCGCCTTCCTGCAGGTGCAGGCAGGAAATGGGCACGCTCAGCAGGGTCCGCTCAGTTTTAGTGTGGGATTATTCACAGTGGGCAGGGATAGGGAGGCAGGGTAAGGGACAGTGACTAGGGCTAGCAGCAGCTGGGAGACACTGGCACTGAAGGGGCTCAGGTCGGGAGGGGTTGCCAAAACCCAGAGAGGACAGCCATGGGGAGAAGGCTTCCTGACAGGAGCTGCCCCTGCCAGAGAGGGAGCCAGAGACACCTGCCCTGAAAGGGAGGATGAGAGAGAAGCAGTTCACTGGCACAGTCCAGGGGTAGCCCCGCAAGACACCAGGTTGGGGGAGAGTGGTCTAGAAGGCCAGGGAAAGGCTGTTAGCCTAGGGGCAGTGATGGCAATGGTAACCACAGTGATTAGGGTTAGTAACCATGGAGACGGTGGGGACTCTGGTGATGTTGGTCGTGATGGTGTTAGTAACCATGGTGATGGTGATGACAGCAGAGACTGTAATAGTGCTCATAACAGCAGTCAAGGTGACCCTAATAGTCTTTACTGTGACGGTGACACTGTTGCCTTCCATCCCCAAAACAGCTAAAAGTGCCTGAGCCGTCTCCAGCCCACCCTGAGGCCCCTGGCCCGGCACCCACAGGCTCCTCCAAGCCACTCTACACAGCTCACCACTCTGTCTGAGTGGCTGCTCCCTGGATGCACAGACCTGCACTCCCCCACCAAAGATGCCCCCACCAACCTGCTCAGCCTAGGCTGTCTCAGACCCGAAAGCAGGAGGCACTGGTCATGGCAGAGGACTGTGGGGACTGTGGGGAGAGAGCTGCCTGGCTGCCGCGCCAACGAGTCTCCGTCCCCCTCCCCGGGGACAGCTGCCCTTCCTACTGGATCCTGCAAGCTATAATCTGGTGGCTGGCTAATTACAGTCAATTTGCTCTGGATCCAAACAGTGTTTACTGTCACACAGCAGGCAGCCAGGGGACAGTGGGGATGCCCCCACAAACTCCGTGGAGAGGAGCAAGGGGGGACCGCTTGGTACCCCTGGGGAGTGCCCCTTCCCAACCTGCCTGGCTGCCCAGGCCTACATGGAAAATGGCCCATCTGTGGGCAGTAGGCAGGCCCAAGAATGGCCACACAGCCCACTCCTGTGCCTGAGAGTGCTGTCTCACTTACCAAATGGGGTACTCTGCAGTGGACCTCAAGCTTCCTTAACAGGGATCTCCCTCAGGGAGGGGGCCCCAGGCTGGGGAGGCCTGCTGGGCACCCCAAAGTTCCCATGCCTGAGGGCCCCAGGGGCTTTGCCTTCAGCTCTGCCTTGAGCCCTGCCAATCCCAGGAGGCCCCGAGCTTCCGGAACCTGGGGTCCGAGGGTGATCTCGGGACCAGAAACCACCAACACCAATTTTACTGACCTTCCTTCCCACTGCAGGGTCTTCCCCATGACCTGACAGGGGCCACCCGGCGTGCACTTTCTCAGCTCCAACCAGAGCAGTTCCCTCCCTACAACAGCACTCCACCCTGAGCGGGAAGCTTTTTCCTAAATTACACCCCAGACGGCCTCTCTGTGACACCCCCCCCCCCACTGTAGTGAGTTTTCCTCAGGCCCCCAGTGTCCAGGATCTGAGCTCCTGGGAAAGCTCTTTGGGGCACGAGACCACAGGGTCACTTCCTTCCATATCCTGTCCAGGACTGCCCCTGCCCGTGGGTGCTGCAGAGTGCATGGCTGGGCTTAGAGACCCCATAGATCTGCACCCCTGGCCACCTGTGGGCAGCTTCCCAGGCTGATAGCTGGAGGCACCGAAGTGGCCACAGCTCCCACAGCCTGGTCCCCGAGCTCGAGGACCCTGCCCTGCAGAGCCACTGCTGCCGCCCTCACCCATGGACAACACCTGACTGGCACAGCCAGCAAGAACTCCAACAGTGGAGAAAGAAATTTCCAGAAGCCTCTGTCAGAAACCACAGGTGCGAGACAGCTCTGCTCAGGGAGCTTTGGGGCCTAAAAGGGCATAGCCACCCAGACCATGAGGGCAAGCAGCCCCTCTGGGAGGGAAGGGAAGGCTAGCAGCTCCAGCTTGGCGGGTGGAGGTGTCCTACAGGGGACAGCAGCGGGCAGGTGGGCAGTCAGGCCACAAGTAGCACCACCGCCCCGAACCTTCATGTATCCCCTCACTCTCAGGCAGGCCCTGTGGGGTCAGAGAAAACCCCCATGATTATTACTGACCCTCAGGGACAGAGGATACATAAGGATGCTGTGGTGTACTCCATGGGCACCCTGGTGGGGCCAGGAGCTCATGGGGAGACCCCCACCACGCACAGCTAATGGGACCAGAGAAACCAAAAGAAGGACGCCCCAGCAGGGCAGCACCAGCACGGGGAGCCCCTCACGGCACCAGTCCCCCAGGCTGGCCCAGTAGCCTCTGGTCAGAGAAGGCCACAGGCACCTGTTTGCCCTCCCAGCCAGCCTGGGACCCCATGCAGAGCCAGAGGCCCTTACAGTTGGTGGGTCAGGCAGCTCTGCAGGCAGCCCTAGGGACACATCCCAAACCAAGCGCCTCCTATGAGCTCGTGAAGGCAGGGCCAGCATCTCCTGTGCCCAGATCTCCACTGCCCTGGGGCTGGGACCAAGCAAGTGCCCTGGGCCCCCACCACAGCCCTAGCTCCATGTATGGTAAATGGATGGCTCCATCTAGCGTAGCCACCCCTGCCAGGCCTCCTAGCCCTGTCATCCCACGGCTCGGTCTCAGACATGAAGAGTGTGAAGTCTGTTGAGCACCCAGGTGGAGCTGTCCACCCGATAGCTAGAAATGGGGTCTAGATTCACAAGGAGAAGCAGAGGCTGGAGGTGCCCACTGGGGGCTTGTCAGCTTGTCTCAGTTCTACAGCAAGACAGGCCCAGGGTTGGGGCATCGGGGTTGGACGTCATGGAGCACAGGAGGACCCCCTGGGAAGGCAGATTTCAATTCCTGGGCCACCCCCATTCCAGGAATCCCTTTCCCTACTTCTTTTTTATTTTTTTTTTGAGCTTATTAATTCTTATTTTATTTTATTATTTTTTCTTTTTTTATTGTCTTTATTATTAAATCATAGCTGTGTACAATAGTGCCCTTTCCCCACTTCTTTTCACACCTCCCATGGCAGCCACGAGTGTCCTGTAGTAGCGAGTCAGGCCCAGCCTCCCCTTCTAAGCAGAAGAGCCTGGAGCAGGGCTCCCATTGCTTAATGCAGCTCTCTCAGTCCCATGAGCACAACTGTTCCGGACCTCACCCAACACAGCACCCCCAGTCAGGCCCTCAACTCACTGCTGTCTGAATTAGCACCCCACTGGGCTTGAGTCCAGCAGTGGACACCCCTGCCTTTAGGGTGCTCACAAATGGCCACCAGGGTAGGCCTGGGAAGCCTTTGAGGTATCAAAGGCAGAAGTGATTCAGGGCTGGGGAAGGGTCTCTGTCCAGGGTGTGGCTCAGAGAAGTGGGAGGGGTTGGGGGAGGGCCACCTTGGCCTGGGCCATCTTGGTGACAAACACACAGACAAAATGAGGAAATGCGTGTTGCAAGGGCAAGCTTCCCCTCACAGATTTGGGGTTCAGGGAAGTCAAAACACAGGCTCTGGGCAGGAAGGACTCGGCCAGACTCTGGCTTTGTACGTTTGTTGAATCACTCAAATCCTCTGGGCCTCAGTTTTCTCCTGTGAAAACTGAACACAATGACACCTCGGTCATGGGCAACTTTGGGGCACCCTGCCTTCCTCTGTCATAGTTGGCTATTCCAGGGTAACCGCCTCACAGGCAGGCCAATCACAGTGGCCCTCCCCACTTTCTCCCACCTTAGAGACTGGCCCAGGAGTGACCCTCAGGCTCAGTGTGGGCCAGCAAGTCCCTTCTGAGGGATTTTCAGGGTCGGACACACCCTTGGGGGGAGCTGCTTATCTAGCTCAGAGCTGCAGACCTAGGAGGTATGGCCACCATGAGCCCTGAAGCATGAACAAAGCTACTCTGAGGAGGAAGGATGCTCAGGGGCAAGACAGAGTCCAGTGAGGCTGGCATTCGGGCTCCGGAGGACTGGCTACCACCCTTACAGTTGACCAGCACTTCCCAAATCCCCGTGGGGTTTCTGCTAGGCAGCACCAGGCTGCTGTCACTCACGGCTCACTCCTATGACCAGCATACCCATGTCTCAGGGGTGTGCAGATATCAACTGCAATGACACAGAAGAAACTTAAGCTCAGTTCAGCCACCCAGTCAACCCTGCTGACTGGGCAGGTGCCATCTCCAGCCATGAGGCTTCCTGGAGAAACGCCACCCTCACCGCTGTCCTCCCTGAGTCCCAATCGCAGCCAGGGCCATCTCCCAGCTGCAGCTGCCAAACTCATCACCCTGAGCCAGAGAGGCCACCCTACAGGCTTAGCCCCCCATGACTACTTCAGGCCCCTTGTGGAGACACGCCTGCCCCAGCCAGCACCGTCTCACACCAGCCCTGCTGAAGGCTGTATCCTGATGCCCAGGGACATTGTGGCCTGAAAGGCCTTGCCCCAACCTGTGCCTGTCCCACTATCCCATGTTCCAGTGCTCTGCCCCATGCCCTGGTATGGGCTTCTTGGAAGCAGACTGTGGTTTATGTGGGAGGTGATCACAGGAACACCCAGGGGTGGGAATGAGGCAGGGAAGGAAGATGGGTGGCAAAGGTGTTCAACAACCGCTTGCTACTGTGGTCAACCCTGGAGAGAGCAGGGGATCCAGTGTGGACAGGCCCCGGGTGCGGCCCATCCTGCCTGGCAGGGGTCTGCAGTGCCACTCTGGGAGCAGTGAATCCCTCGCCACTTCTGCCTCCCCCAGAGGCAACTATGGCTCCTGGGCCAGAGGAAGCAGGGGTGCAGGGCTGAGCAAGTGCACACTGAGGCTGAGGGGATGGCAGCATCTCCAACACTGCTCCCTGCCTGCTTTCCTCTCCCTGCGATGTCTTCTGCACATTGGGACACACATGCTCCTGCTCCACCACCACAGGGAGATCAAGCAGCCCACTCTGGGGTCTTCAACACCCTTGCAGTGACATGACGCCCACTTCAGGGCACCTAGGAACCTTCCTGTGCTGGGCAGTGTTGGTTCCCTTGCTGGGACAGAGGTGACCTGCCCCTCCCAATATCCCCAGGGCCTGAGCTGGTGAGGAAGACATGCTCAGCCCCCACCTGCCTACTGAATAAACTAACCCACCGGTGGGAGCTGGGTGGGGATGGACAACCTCTCTCCTGGGGACCTGGGAGCCTATTTGGCCTCTGGGGCAGGAGGCCAGGGCTGTGGGTCCAGGGTATGGGGAAGGCATGGCCCTGCTTTCGAATCAAGCAAATGGAAATTGAATTTTTTTTTAGGTCAGGGTGAAGAAAGAGGAGAGCACTTAGGAATCAAAAATTATGAAATTCTGAATAATCGCCTCTTAAAAGCACTTTAACTCCCCAAGGTGAGCGGCCCCTCAGTTGAACTGAGCAGGGCACTGAGCAATGCTGGCAGCAGGAGAAGGGTCTTGGTCAGCCCTTCTGAGCCGACAGCCCTCCACTGACATCCAGGGCCAGAGAACAGCAAAGTGCCATGGGGCTAGGAACTGAGGATGGGCACCACCCTGGCACTGAAAATACCCAGCACCCTAGTGTGCAGTGTTTGCAGGACACATGGGACCCACTGTTCCTAGCAACTCCCTCTGTGGGCTATTACTCACAACCTCAGGTAGCCCTCTGGCCATCTTTCCTCTCCAGACAGAAAGGATGAAACAATGATGGATGAATAGATGAATGGGTGGATGGATGGATGAATAAATGGATGGGTGGAAGAGTGGATTGACAGGTATAGAATGGAACAGTGGAGGATGGATGGGTAGAGGATGGATGGGAAGAGGGTGGATGGGTGGATGGATGGGTGGAGGTTGGATGGGTGAGTGGATGGATGGGTGGAGGATGGGATGAGTGGAGGATGGATGGGTGGATGGATGGTTTGATGAATAGGTGGAGGATGGATGGGTAGTGGATGGGTGGATGGATGGGTGGAGGATGGATGGGTGAGTGGATGAATGGGTGGAGGATGGATGGGTGGATGGATGGTTTGATGAATAGGTGGAGGATAGATGGGTAGTGGAGGGGTGGATGGATGGGTGGAGGATGTATGGGTGGATGGATGGGTGGAGGATGTATGGGTGGATGGGTGGATGAATGGGTGGAGGGTAGATGGGTGGATGGATGGGTGGATGGGTGGATGGATGGAGGATGTATGGGTGGATGGATGGTTTGATGGATGGATGGAGGATGTATGGTTGGAGGAAGGATGGGTGGATGGGGGGAGGATGGATGAGTGGATGGATGGGTGGATGGGGGGAGGATGGATAGGTGGAGGATGGATAGGTGAATGGATGGGTGAATGGATGGGTGGAGAATAGATGGGTGGATGAATGGGTGGGTGGATGGATGGGTGAGGGATGGATGGGTGGGTGGGTGGGTGGATGGATGGGAGGATGGATAGGAGGATGGATGGGTGGATGAATGAATATATGGATGGCTGGTGGATGGATGGCTGGGTGGAGGTTGGATGGGTGGAGGATGGATAGGAGGATGGATGGATGGATGAATGGGTGGAGGGTGAATGGGTGGTTGGGTGGAGGACAGATGGGTGGATGAATGGGTGGAGGATAGATGGGTGGATGAATGGGTGGAGGATAGATGGGTAGATGGATGGATGAGTGGAGAATGATGGGTGGGTGGATGACTAAGTGGATGGATGGATGATGGATGGAAGGATGGATGGAGGATGGATGGATGGATGAATGGATGGATGGGTGGAGGATGGATAGATGGGTGGAGGATGGATGGATGGCTGGGTAAAGGATGGATGGTTGGATGGATGGGTGGATGAATGGGTGGAGGATGGAAGGGTTGATGGATGAATGGGTATATGATGGATGGCTGGGGATGGAGGATGGTCAGGTAGGGGATGGATGAGTAGAGATTTAAAGGATAGAGGGATACGGGGGTGGGTTTTGTGTAATGGCATCCTGAGTAGAACAGGGCAGTGGAGAAGCTCTTCCTTCAGGACCCCCTGAGGGCAGCCCTCTGGTTACTCACCAGGCCTTCACCCAGAAACTACCTCTATGATGTTCCAGGGTCTCTTGTGGCATTGGACGGGAATGTACCCCACAAAGGGTAGAGCCAGTGACACAGGGCCACTTCTGAATTTCCACTCCTACTGTGTTGTCATGGAGAACCTCCACCTTTTCTAGCTGAG
Source organism: Arctocebus calabarensis (assembly GCA_963573935.1). Lineage (NCBI taxonomy): Eukaryota > Metazoa > Chordata > Mammalia > Primates > Lorisidae > Arctocebus > Arctocebus calabarensis. The sequence goes on along the minus strand of CAUYON010100699.1, from coordinate 53,145 downwards.
GTGGCCTGAAGGAGCTTCCACCAGCCTCCTGCCACCCCATCGAGGTTGCCTTAATGAAGGGTGCAGCCTCCCTGGGCGCCCAAAAAGCAGATAGGAAAGCCTTGGGAGGCAGCCAGGCCTATGGTCCGTGAAGCATTTTTGCTGAAAAGTTTTGAACAGGAAGAGTGAGACAGAGAAGAGGGAGATTGGTGGGGGCAGCAAATGTTAGAAAACATACCCTTCTACCACCTGACCCTCCCAGCCATGAACAGGCATCTAGAGGCCACCAGGCCCTTGGATACAGGGGCAGGCACTGTCCTGAGTGCCACCTGCCTAGGCCCTGGAGAGGTAGCCTGCCTGCTACGGAGCACTCTTAGTTCCCCTCTTCCTGGCTAGGGGACCGGGGGAGGGGGCTTCCAGGGACTCCCATCCACTCTTAGTTCCCCTCTTCCTGGCTAGGGGACCGGGGGAGGGGGCTGCCAGGGACTCCCATCAGCCACTGGTGGAAGGTCAGCTCCTCCCCACTGGGGACTGATTGGGCCAGGATAGCCATGTCTGGGGCTCTGGTGGATGGAGCCGCCTTCATCAGCCACTGTCACCTTGGACACAGGCATCCTAGCTTTAGCACTGACCCACCCCAACCAGACTTCCCAAATGTGGGGAGGCCTCAGCAGCACACAGATGCCCCACGTGGAAGGCATCAGTGTGCAGCACAGTCGGGACCCCAGCCTCGTGCTGTCGGGGCAAGTGTTTAGGGGATGGTCTAGAGCAAACTCCTTCCACTCCCAAGACTCACTAGGTAAAAGTGGGGGTGGGGGCTGGTCTGCTGGGCACTGGTTCAGCCATGACGCTAAGAGGACAGTGCATAGAGCAGCAGGGAGGCCCCAACCCTTCCCCACTCTCAGACCCGGCTCATAGTAGGTGCTCAATAAATGTGTGTTGAACTAAACTGAAGGGGAAAATTGACTTTCTCCTGCTGAGTGCAGCCTGGAGCCCCCCGATCGATAATGGCCATCGCTCCCTCCTGCCTGCTTAACTGGCCACACTGTTTGTGTTCTTAAGTACAGGAGCAATGAAGAGGGCCCTGATAAAACCACAATGCCGTGCCACTGTGTCAGAGGAACCCACAGACGGTGCCCAGCCCACGGGATGCAGAGGGGACCCAATCAGTCCCCAGTGATTCTGCCAGGCCTCTAGAGCTGAGGACAAACAGGACCCACTCCTGGCCCTGCCTCCAGGGAACGCCAAAAAGGGCAGGTATGAGTTGTGAGGCTGGCTGGATAGACCCTGCTGGCGGATGCACCGGGCCTCTGAGGCTTCTCTTCGGCCACATCACCCCAATCCTCCCACCATCAGAGGCGGCCTTAGCACCCTACTCTGGCCCTTATCCAGACTTTCCTACTGCCAGGACCTGGGGGTCCTTATGGGCTTGCGTGGGAGACGTCAGGGGGCCTCAGATCCTGCAGCCCACTAGCCTTCATCCTGAGGGGCAGTCCTCCTCTCTGGGAACCAGCCTGCCTCCCTCCAGATAAACTATTGCAGCAGAAGACTGGAACCCCTCCCTGGGTGCTGGGGGCTCAAGCTCTACTGTGGGGCCAGGAAGTTCCTCTGGGCCACAGTTGCCAAGGGGATGCAGCCACCAGGGAATGATCAGGGTTAAGAGACCAGATGCTTGGGGGGATGGCGGGAGGGCCGGGGCTTCATTAAGGTGGTGTGGGACTCACTGGCTATGAGGTGGCACAGGAATGGGCTGGCCTAGTGGACACTGTGAGGGCAAAAGGCAGGAAAAAGGCCTGCCTGTGAGGCCCTATTCTGCCGTCACGCCAGGAACCCGATCTGGGCCAGGGCCAAGTTGCTCTTGGGTGGTGACACCCCATTTTCACGCACATCTAAAGAGACACAACTCCGCCTCCCCTGTCAGACCGTGGGCTCTGAGCAGGCAGTGTCTTCCTGGCCTCCATGCCTGGGGGCAACTGGCACAGGTAGGGCTCAGAATGAGTAGATAGGTGTGAGCCCAGCCCACTGTGACCACGGTCACCACCTGTGCAGGGTCCCCATGTCCAGCCATCCACCCTGGCGTGAGTTTAGAGAAGGACCAAAGGAATCAGCCACAAAACTCAACAAAAAATAAACAACCCAATTAAAAAATGGGCAAAGGACTTAAACAGACATTTCTCAAAAGAAGATATATGAACAAACAGCCAACAAGCTCATGAAAAGATTCTCAGCATCACTGATGATGATATGGAGGTTCCTCACAAAATTAAATATAGAACTGCCATATGATCCAGCATTCTGCTTCTGGGTGTGTACCCAAAAGAACCGAGAGCAGAGACTCACTGCAGACATTTGCACAGAAGCAGTGCATGTACCCACAGCCAGAGTGCAGAATGACCCCGTGTCGGTCCACAGAGGATGGATATGCCAACGGTGGTGTGTCCACACAACGGAGTCAACTCGGCCTTAGGGAGGAAGGGGATTCTGACACCTGGCACCATGTGAACGAACCTTGAGGACACATGCTGCGTAAAAGAAGCCAGTCTCAAGAGAACAGATACTGGGTGATTCCACTTCTCTGAGGTCCCAGAGGGTCAAATCCCTGGAATGGTGGCACCAGGGGCCAGGGAGGTGGGATAGGGAGGCAGTGTTTAATGCGGACAGAATTTCGGGTTTTTGTAAAATGAAGAGCGTTCTGGAGACGGATGGCGGAGCACTTGCATAGCAACAGCACTGCCGAGCCACACGCTTACAAATGCTTAGGATGGTGAGTGTAAGACATGCATTTAGCAGAGAGAGAGAGCCAGCCCGCCCTGACTGTAGCACATGCACACACTCATATAAACTACAGGTAAAACCTACGTGAACCTCAAGTGGCAGGGGCAAGGGGGCACGTCGGGAGGCCATAGGAGGGCGAGGGGCCACTGCCTAGTGAATGCCAGGCTTCCCGGGGAAGTGGGCGGGAGGGAGAGAGCAGGCCCCACACCCATAGGGCCCCTGGCAGATTTGCTGAGCCACGCTGAGCCCCCCGTGAGGGAGGCACCTCCAGGAGGGCCTTGGGGGAATCCTGCCTGCACACCCGCTGACACCAACCTGGAGGTCAGCCCACAGGCCTAGATGGGGAGACACTCGGGGACCCTGCCGCCCACTTCTCAGCTCAGCCCCTTCCTGGAGGTCAGCCCACAAGCCTAGATGGGACAGACACTCGAGGGCCCGGTTGCCCATCTCTCAGCTCAGCCCCTTCCATCCTGCGCACTCCTACTGACTGATCAAAAGACCCTCCCTCACCCCACAGGCCCAGCCCCTCACTGTCCTCGCTGCCCTCCGTCTTGTGTCCACAAGCAGCAGTAGGAGTGGCCTTCCTGCCCTCCTGTCCGGCTGGCGCACTTGCCTGCTTGTTGCTTGCCCACCATGGGCTCATCACCTGCGCAGCCCCAAGCCCAGAGCCTGCCAACCTCTGCCCACCTCGAGGATGGGGCCCTCCTCTCCTGGTTCCCACTTCCTGTGCCCCTGTCACCCCAGCAGCACCCTGAGCCCAGCCTCCCGGACGCTCACCCACTATAAGCCTGATGTGCCCTGGCTTGTCCCTAGGACTTCAGGAAACTATGTGTAGGAGGAGGGGTGGTGCCACAGGAATTCCAGCCTGGTGCCTCCTCGGGTCACCAGCCCCTCCTTCTTCCCCACCCCCAGGATGCCCAGCCCCCTGGTGACTGGCCCCATCGGGTGGGCTCCCAGGAGCCATGGCGAGCCGAGGAACCAGGGAGGCAGTGCCCCGGGATGGAGCTCGCCCATGGAGGAGGACGTCTGTGCCCACAGGGACCGGAAGAGAGAGAAAGTGCTCCAGGCACAGGGAAGGGCACTGCAAAGGCCCAGCAGCTAGAATCCTGGAGTAGGTAGAAGAGTACAGAGAAGCTTCTGGAAGCCTGGGGAGGAGCTCATGGCGGTACTATGCATGGGGAGGGGCTGGAGGGGTGTGTGGTCTGTGGGTGAGCTGTGGGAGAGGGGGAAGTGGGGTGAGGAGTGTACCGCACCCATCCCAGCACCTGAGCTGGTACAGCATGGAACTGAGGCCATGAGGGCACGAGAGGCCCCCAGAATCACTGCTGCTCTGCTCTCCCCTGGTTCTGAGGCATCCGTCAGGTCCCCACTCAGAAGCAGAGACATGGCCTACATCTCCTCCCAGTAGCAGGGCCTGGTTTGGGGGAGACCTGACCCAGAGGCCAGGATCTTACTCTCTATCTGAACCACAGGGCAGGGCTTGAGAACCATCCAGACCCATCTGCGGAAAGACAGGAGGGCGGCTGGGAAGCCCCAGAGAAGGCAGGGCCACACCCACCCACAGCACAAGCAGGCCAAGAGTATGGAAAGAGGCTTTGGACGCGGACCTTGGAGAGCTGGGCTGCCCTCAGGGCTCAGCCTCCTCTCTGTGCTTGGAGACTCAGTGTGGGAACAAGGTGGGCTGTGGGTAGACCTCTGCCCTTCCCCTGAACACTCAGACCTATGCTGTCTGGGCCTGGGTCAACCTCCCCCTGGCCTCTGTACTGTCCAGGTCCAGCACCCTGCCTTCTCCCACCCTCTCCTTGGAGTGCCCAATAGAAGCTTGTGGAATGAATGAATGTATGAATGAATGAACAACTGCAGGAAGACACGCCCAAGCGAGGGCTAGGGAAGTGGAGTTGGACAGATCCTCAGGAGACCCTGGAATAGACCCTGCATGCAGGAGGGGGCCAGACACACAAGATTGAGCCCCATCTACCAGCCCTGACCACCTTGCATTGCAATTCACTGAGAAGGATTAAGTGAGCACCTACTGTGTGCAGAACTGTGCTGTGCTGGCCTTGCAGAACATGCTGGAGGGGGTGACCAGCACTGAAGGGTGGAGTCAGACACACAGTCCTGCCACCTGCCAGCCATGTGACCCTGCACCAGCCCCTTTGCCTCTCTGAGCCTCAGTTTCCTCCTCTGTAAATGAGAACAATAGCATCCACACCAAAGGGTTGAGGGGAGGGTGGATGTGTGAGGTGAGGAAGGGCTAGGTTCAAAGTCAGTCCCCACAGGGCTCGGCAGGCGCTGGCCACGTACAGAGGAGCCTGTGGTACAGGCCTCGGGTTCCTACCAGAGAGAGGAGAATTGGCCTGTCAGCAATAGGGAGCCGAAGGGTGTTGAAACTGGGAGTGTGCGGCAGCCTCTTCTCCAAACCTTCTCCCAAGCTGCAGCATCCCCCCAGCTCCACATCCTCCCCACTCTGGAGTACATAGAGAGGGTGACAGGCACGGCCCTGGCGGCCAGAGTGGGAGGGCTGACTGGTCGCCGGGCTCCTCTAGCCTGGGTATAGGGAAGCAGACCATGGATACCAGCCCTTGTTCCAGTCTGCCCTCATGGCTCTCCCTCCCCGGCTTTGTGCCCAGGCGAGAGAGTCACCTACCTGCTGGGGTGGCAGGCACTGCCATCATGGGGACATCCAAGCGTCACCCTCCAACGTCAGATGCCTCTGCTTTTTCAGGACCATTAAAGGCTGGCAAGAGCCCAGGTTTCTTGCAGAAGGAGAGCTGCTAAGCAAGAAATGAACAATAAAAATGGAAGCCCCACCCTTGCAATGGCTTGATAATGAGAAATTAAAAAGAGAAGTCAGAACAAAGTTAGCTGGTAAAGCCAGGTGGGTATTTGTGGCACTTCTGCGAGGAAAGACTGAGGAGGAGAACATAGTTAGGATTCAAAATGTCATTTCTGAAACAATCAAGGTTCATCTGAAACAATGTATGCAAATTCATTTAAATGACTTGGGAGGGCGAGGGCAGAGGCTTCCCGCACAGGGATGGTGAGGCTGTGCTGGGGAGGGCGGCCAGAGGCTGCTCAGCATGGCCTGGACAGACCTCCGGGAGCAGACAGGCAGCCGACATGCAAGAGGGGGTGGGGACCGGCCAGCCCATGGTCCTCGGGACTTCCTCACAGTCCCCTTCACGGCTGCCAGCACTGAACCCTTCTCCGGCAGAGGGAGGCCTGGGCTCTGGACACAAAGGAGGCTTCCTCACCTGCTCTGCGTCCCACTTCTATGAGGACAAGGGCTGCCAGGACACTGTTCACTCTCTGAGCTGGTACTTACCCCTTTGCTGGACATTAGACCCAAAAAGGTGCTCACAGAATGAGCCGCTGAGTGGAGAAAAAACACTTTCAGTAAATGCTTATTGCATTAAATGAATGAACCATCTGCCTTAGCTCCAAAGCTAGCCAGAGACAGAGCCAATAACACACCCTTTCACAGACAGAAAACGGAGGCCTGGAGCCATGCAGTGGCTTCGGGAGGCATCACGTGTGTTGAAAACAGCCCGGCCATGTGCCTGCACCTCTTAAACTACCAGCTTTGGCCACTTCCCCCTCTTAAACCACCAGCTTTGGCCCCCTGACCCTCGACAGTGGGGACTATAACTGCAGGGAGGCCCAGTGGGGTAGACTGATCTGCAGTCAGCAGATTTGTAAGAGGAAACCTCAGCAGGTGCATGTGAGTGCACTTAGAGATTGAGGCCTAAAGTGACTAAGTCAAGACACCATCAGGCTGGATCCTAATCCAATATGGCTGGTGTCCTCACAAGAAGAGGGGAAGCGACCATTAGGACACAGACACATGAGAACAGGCCAGACACGTGTGGACATGCCCTGACATGTGAGGACACACCCTGACATGTGAGGTCTTACACAGACACATGAGGACACGCACAGACACATGAGGGCCTGGGGAGAAGATGAGCCAGCCCAGCCGGCACCCTGACTCAGCCTTCCAGCCTTGGGAGTGTGCAACACACTTCTGTTGGCGGAGCTGCCCGGCTTGTGTCCTCCATTACTGCTGGCCACACCCACAGGGCCATGGCTCATATTAAAGGCGATGGCAAAGGAGAAACCATGGGGCAGAGCAGGCTGAAAGAAGGATGGAGTCTGAGTACAAACCTGGCTTCCATTCTTCCCCACAGTTACTGAATTTTAAAATGAATTAATTTCAGGTCAGGCAGTGTGGCTCACACCAAATGCTGCAGGAGGCTGAGGCAGGAAGATCCCTCGAACTCAGGAGTTTGAGGACAGCCTGAGCAAGAGCAAGTTTTTCTATTTTTAGTCTCTACTAAAAATTGAAAAACTAGCTGGGCATGGTAGCAGGCACCTGTAGTCCCCGCTACTTGGGAGGCTGAGGCAAGAGGATTGCTTGAACTCAGGAGTCTGAGGTTGTCATGAGTTAGCCTGATGCCGCTGCTCTCTAGCCAAGTAAACAGAATAAATAAATAAAATATAAAATGAACTAATTTCAATTCAAATTTAAGTGGACATGTGCTAGTGGCTGGCACTGTGGACAAAGCACTGTCAGCTTTCTGAGGCAAGGCTCAGGGGGCAGCGGATGGGGCCGGGGTCAGTTAGGACCTGCTCATGATTGTGATGTGTGAGGTCCCACCCAGCAGGCTCTAGTGGAGACAACCTCGCCAGCCTGGAGATGAGCCAGCAAGCATGGGCACAGAGCTGTCTCCTCACAGGGCAGCCCCAAATGTAAGATCTGGCATTTAAGAACTTTGAAATTGTCAAGCCCTTGGGCCATCCTCTGGCCATCAGAGAAAGGCCCTCATGACACCCTCTGTTAGGAAGACTCTCTGATTTTCTGCCTGATGCCAGCTGACCATCTGTGGGTTGGCCCCCAGATCTGGATGAGGGAGGCAGAGACCACAAGAAAGGCAGAGGAGAAAGGCCTCCATGGGCCAAAATTGCCTTGAACCCATCCAGAAGAGACCACGACACTCTGCAGAGGACAGCCCAGCCAGAGGCCATAATTAACATGTTGACATCTAAATAGCATAACGGTCGTCACAAGTAATGTGCAGCCATGATGAAGATCAAGTTATTTATAAAAGAATTAATAATCCCAGCATGAGTGTGCAGTGAGTATGCTGCTCTGGGGACGCTGCCCAGATCCCTGCTCTGAATTTCTATGGGGAATAATGAGTCTCCTTAAGAGACAAAGACCTTGAAGTTTCCTCCGCCATTTACAAACTAATTCCCAATAAGGAGGAAATTAATGTGGACAGTCAGATGTGGAGCTCCAGAGACAGAAGGATGGTAGGAGATGCATCTGGCCCTGCTGCCCCCAGCCTGGTGAGGGCCACAGAGAACTTTTTAGGTTTTCTGGAAGGGTGACTAATTAAATGAGTTATTAAACCAAAAGGTCAAACTCCATCTTGAGAATATAAATGCACAATAATTCAGAGACAGCGAATCAATGGGCCTTCGCTGGGGTGGGGTGGGAGGCTGTGGTGCTCTTGAAATGCAGAGGCAGAGCTTTCCTGGGTTGAGTTTGGGGGTCACATGTGCCTGGGGAAAGGGGTAGAGTATCCAGGAGGCTACAGGTGAGCTGCCCCACCCCCATACTGACAGTGCAACAGCTCGATTTCTGAGGGCTGTCCCCAAGCCAGGGGCCTCCCTGCTGGGAGTGTCTGCTGCAGAGTCCCCAGCCTACTTCCCCTCCGGGTGCCGTGGGCCGCACAGCTAGCTTCTACACTGCCTGGGGCTCCATGACACAGCCCCTCACACTGGGCAGCTCACATGACAGAGGCCGATGTCTCACAGTTCTGCAGGCTGGACACCCAAAATCAAGGTGTCAGCAGAGCTGGCCGGTTCCTCCTCTGAGGCTGTGAAGGAGAATCAGTACAGCCTCTCTCCTGGCTGCTGGGCCTCACGAGCCGTCTGTACCAGTTGCTGTAGAAGCATCGCCTGTCTCTGCTGCATCTTCTGGTGGCATCCTCCCTCATGCAGGTCTGTCTCCAGATCCCCTTTTTCAGAAGCATCAGTACTACTACACCAAACAGGGTCACATTCCGAGGTGGGCGGTCAGGAATTCAACATACGAATTTAGGGACACCATTCAGCCCCCGACATCCAACATGGCACGGGCACAGCCTGACTATTGGGAAAGTCAGACACACCCTGGCCTAGCGCCGGTAGACCTAGTGGGGGCTGGGGGACCTCCTGGGCCAGGAGACTTGAACACCCATCCCCGTGCCATGGGAAGTGGTCAGGGGGAAGGCATTGGCGCAGGGGTTTGTCCATTTGCATCTTGCCTAGGAAAAGTCAGTTCGTGGAGCAGAAAGTGATCCGTGGCATGGTCTGGCCCAAAATGCCACCGGGGAAGACATCCTGTCTTCTGACCAGTGGATAGTGTCACCCAGCACCTCCAGAGACACTTCTTAAGATGGGGGCTCCCCCTGTAGGAGAAGGTCCGAATGGGCTTGGGGGCCTGCTTTGCCTCTGATGCCTGTGGGAGGTCCTGGCTGGTCTTCCTCAAATCAGAGAAGCCTTATTCCCATTTCACAGGTCAAGGCCCAGAGAGGCCAAGGGAGGTGGCCAAGCAAGCTGGGCAGGGAAGTGTGGCCCCAACTTCAGGTGGGCTACTGCCCAGCACTCAGGAGGGGTCCTGCCTCACAGAGGCCCAGGCTTTCCCCCCTGCGATGTGCCCAGCCTCAGCCTGCCCATCATTTGTGAAGATTTAAGAGATAATATCTAATACTCTGTGTCCACACTCAGTGCCTGGCAAGTAGTCATGGGCAGCGACAAGCAGTCTTTTCCCTGAGAACAGCCTTTCAGAAATCCGAAATCTGTCTCTGGGAGCCGCACACTCCAGGCCACGGGCGGCCCTCCCACCTGCAGCCCGAAATCGCAGAGTGTCAGGCACTGCCCCCTCCAAATCATGTCTCTCGTTGTGTTTCCTTTTTGTTCCCTTCGCCGGGGCTGCCTGCTCAGCTCTGCGTTCTATTTCAGCTCACAATGTTCAAGAAAATGCATCCGGAAGCCCTGGCACTGTGGTGTGGAGCCAACCTGCTTCACATCCGCAGACAGAGGCCCTGAATGCTAATTGAAAAGTGATTAATCAAATCCACGCAGCCTCATCTCCTTGCTGGTGGCCTCTGGAGCTCTCACTCTCCCTGAGGGGATGAGGACAGCCGGGGGAGTTGTGTTTTGTTTTTCTTCTTTTTAATTCTCAGCTGGGTTTAGTCTCATTTAATTTTCGCAGTAGAGAGCCTTAAACCCTAAGCCCAGTGATCTCAACTCTTTGCTCAGCTCTGCCTCTAATCTGGAAAATCCCTGCCCCCTTGAATGGGACATTCTGGGGCTGAAATCCCAGCCCACTGAGCGACCCCCCTGGCCCAGGGCCCACCCATCCCGTTCTCCAGCATCTGTTCAGAGCTCACCTCCTCCAGGCAGCCTGCCAGGCCTCTCCTTTCTGCTCCACTATCACCCTTGGCCTCTTCCCTCATTGCTCACCCAATAATTGCTGCTCGTCACCCACCCTCGACGGGGAGCCCCCTCAAGAGTTTAGCCACCAGCACCCCCACAACTCACTGCAGCACCTGCAAGCTCTTGCACCTGCACCCCAGGACAGGCTGAGGTTAAACGAGCATCAGAACAGAAGAACTTGGCACACAGCAGGCTCTCCGCTAGCACTGGCTTGTTCCGCTCAGGGCCAGTGCCATCAGCCTCTCTGGGCCCCAATAATATGGGGGTGACTTTAGGAGTTCCCCAGGACTGTGAGGATTAATAAGCCTGCGAATGGCAAGCTCAGAGTGGCATACAGTAGGTGCTAAAGAGATGGCCATGTCCCTTTCCCCTTCTTGTCACTTCCCCCCAGAACCTGGTGTGTCCTCAGGCTCCATCAAGGCCTGACTCACAACCCCCAACAAGCAAGCACTCTTGGTGAAGGCAGGGAGTGGGTGACATGCCCAATGTCCACACTCAAGAAAGGACAGGAGGGGCCCAGAAGCCAGGTCAGCATGAGCAAGGACAAGAGGCTGATGACCACAAGCAACGTCCCCCCCGGCAGGAGGCAGGAGGAGAGGGAAGGGCTCTGAGAGCACTGGGGCTGGTCCGGAATGGGCACAGCTCCCATCTCGATCGGGGCTTGGAGGGGCAGCTTGGCCGCAGACCCCAGGCTGGGATCTCTGTGGGGACTAGGAGGAAGAGGAGGCACCAGGGGCCACCCCACCAAGCCCTTGCTCAGCCCACGCCCTCGGCGTCATCCCTGCCTGCTGTGCTGGGCACGGAGTGGCCCTCAGTGCTCTAATTACCAGTGTCCTGAAACCTTGCCAGAAACACAACCTTTGAGGCAGTTTCCCCTCATTTAAATTCTTCTTTGACATTTGTACGACAGCAAACAAGAACAGGCACCAGGGAGGAAGCGAAGTCTGACGGTCTCCTTGTTGGAGGAGGAAGAGGTGGAGGAAGGCCCCGGCCCAGCAGCCCTGGCCAGCCCCTGAGCCCACATTTCCAGGCCCCAGTCTCCCTCGATCCCCACTGCAGTCTCATTCAAAAGAGAGGGAAACTGAGTCATCAAGGCAGGCATCCCATGGCTGATTCAAGTAAGGGAAACCCAGTCAGCACACGGCAGCCCTCCCACAGCTGGGGCTCACTGAGCAAGGTCTGAACATCTGGCCTCAACCCCTTTGGCAGGACAGTTGGTACTGTGCGTCTTTGCAGAGGAAGGACACAAGAGTGAGGCTGATACCACCCCAGCCCTGCCGGCTCCCAGCCAGATGGTCTTGGGGCAGTTACCCAAGCTCCCCGAGCATCGGTTTCCCCACTAACTAAAGAAGGATGGGCAGCTGTTAGGTAGAGAAGGCCCGGCACGGAGCTCCCCAGGGCGGCTCCGTGAAACGCCCACCTACCCAGAGGTGTGTTGAATGGTGACGCTCAGATGCTGAGGCCCCACTGTGACCGTGGGCTTGTGTCCCTCTTAAGAGCCTGTGGATTTGTTATGTGTGTTTCATATTGTTTTTGGATTCAGTGTAAGTCAAGGCAACAAGTGTTCCAGAAGTGGGAGCTCCCACTAGGGAGGATGACCTGGGGAGGAACCAGAGCCAGTCTAGTGGCCCTGCAGGAGGGGTCTCCACATCCCTCCTGTGCTCAGCTGGACCAAGTCTGGAGCAAGGACATAAGGGGGTCGGCAGAGGCCCCACAGAGCATCCACATTTCACCCAGGGTCAGGCCCGGGTGTCAGCCACAGCCTACCAGCCAGCCAGATAACAGCAGCCCTCAGTCCCAGCAGCATAAGGAAGTCCCCGGGAGGCCCTTGGAACACACAGGCCAGGACCCCCCCCAAAGGGATTCCCCCAAAGGATCTGGCTCTGCTGGCCTGGGGGGAGGCCAGGCACTGGGCTTGGTGGTAGCTGCAAGAAATGGACTGTCCGTCCAAGATTGAAATCCACTCATCTCAGTCCTCAAGAGTCCCAGGACTCTCCAGCATGAGTCAGCAGGACAAGAGCTGCTCTCCAGCCAGGACCTGTGGACCAGCACTTGTCCCAGTGTCCCTGGTAATGCTGGCCCCAGTGGCCCGAGGGCTAAGACACTGACCTTGTCTTGGTATGTTCATGGAAGCAATTTCCCTGTAACAGCCCTGAGGCTTCCACATCTAGCCTGGGCCCATCTGTGCTTTGAGAAGTGATGAAGCTTCTGGACCCACTCTGAAGCCAGCACATCCTTAACCCGGTCAGTGATTACTGAGTTTCAGGGAAGTGGCTCTTGGGTGAGAGACTGAGAAAGAAGGGTCTTCAGTGCCAAGAGTGGGTAGCCAGGACCTCCCTGGACCTCAGCCTCACAGAGCAAGTCACTCCCAATAGGCCATCTGGCCCAGAAATGGTCAGGGCAGCACGAGGCAGCTCCCAGGCTTTCAATGTAGGGTAGGGGGAGGATGTGCGTGTGTGGACACAAGGCCAGCTCTGCCAGCAATGCTCTGTCTAAGGACACATAACTGGGCAGCAGGGAAGAGCAGGGGTTGGCCTGAGGCTTGCCTTGAGGGGGATGGTCTCCATGGAGTAAGCACCTGGCCAGGCGGGCTCCAGAGGCCAGAGGAAGGAGGACCAGAGCATATGGGAGGGAACAACTCAGGGAGCAGGCCACGCAATGATGCCAGCTGGGGCTGGGGACGGTAGGGTCTGGCACCTGGCTGGGTCTGAGGACCTCAGGAGGCAGGATAGGAGCTCAGAACTGACTTCGAATGCTGCACTGGCCCTGGAGGCCCTGGGCCAGTTGAGAGCAGGGGCAAGGCCCCAGGCGGAATGGACTCTGGCCAGAGAGCCACAGCTGTGGTTCTTCTCAGAGCTCCCTTCTGGAGCCTTCGTCCCACCCCACGGAGCCTGTTGGGCGTCTGCTTGTTTTTCTCCCCTTCCTTCGATACAATTATAGATTAATTAATTCTTCCCAAGCAATATCTGACCTACATCAGCGCCTCTGTAAGAAGGCATAGCCAGAAGAAAGAAGCGTTTGGCTATATAAAGACGAGCAATCTATTTTAAAAGAAGGGCTCGTGCGGGCGTCAGCTGTTCCCGGCACCCCGTTATATAAGCTCATTCAGAGGCAGCGCACACCCTCCCAACTGCCGCTGGGCAGCCCTGCGCTGCTCCGGGTTAATCGTCCGCCGGTGTCTGGGCTCACCGGGGGCTCCAACAAAGCGGCACCCTGGGAGCCCAGGCATGTGCAGAGAGCCTCCTGCTGCCACTTCCCTGACCCCATCAAAGCACGCACTACACCCCTTTTTAACGGCGGATGCTCAGGTCAGAGGCCACGTCTCGCTTGCCACGTGTCCCTGGAAGCCCAGAGAGAGACCGGACTGCAGAGACAGCAGTGTCAGAGCATAGGAGCGTGCCAAGGGAGGCGGCTCTCTCCCGCAGGGGAGAGCTACATCCTGGGATACCACACAGGCACAGGACTTCTCTGGATTCTCCAGCCTGGTCCGTGAGACGGGTACCACCGCAGAGGTGAGCATCTGGACACAGCCACTAGTGGTCCTGGCTCTCACTGGCTGTGTGAGCCCCTCCTCTGGCCGTGTGCTGGACTGCGTGACTCAGGACTGGAGTCTCAGCATGAGTGGGCCGAGGTGGGGCCATGTCACTTCTAAGAGTAGCTCTAAGGCCTGGGCTTTCCTTCTCAAATGTGCTCTCAGGTGTCGGGGAAATGTGGCTGCTGTGTCCGGAGCCACCTGTGGAGGGAACCAGGGACGGAGTCGAAAACCACATGAGTGAGCTCAGGAGCAGACCTCACACCAATTGAGCCCTCAGATGGGCCTACAGCCCCGGCCCTAGCAGAGCCTGGGCTCCTGCCCTGCAGACCCTTGAGACTGCCTATCTGCTGAGGTTTGGGACAACTGGCCGTACTGTGGAAGAGGACCATCCCCTGCCTCACTTTAGAGCTGGGAAACCAGGATTCTGAGGAGCTGAGAGTCCAAGCCACAGTCACTCAGCTTAGACGCACACCCAGCCCCACCTGATTCGGCACGGCTTATGGCTATGCCACTCCAAGCTAGAGGGGACCAAGGAGCCTGCTCCAACTCGCCGCTCTCCCCCACTGGCCCCTGCACACCTCCCCCAGCTCTGCCATCTGGCTTTTATCCAGACTTCCTGCCCCTGGGCTCTTGTCCCTTCCCATCCCCACCCCTACTACCAGGCTGTCCTGGAACAGGCTTCCCAGGGTAAGGGACCCATCACCTCCCAGGGTCCTGGAAAGTCTTCCCACATGGGAAAGCTGCATCCCATGTTGACCTCAGAAATCTCTAGGCAGCTGTTGCCTCCCTGTCTTCCACAGAGGCCCTGCCCTCAGGCCCTCACCCTTGTTCTCAGCTGCTAGAGCCCCCATGACCACTTGCTCCAGCCCACTCCAGGGGGGAATACAAGGTGAGTCATTTCTTCACATCCCTGAGCCTCAGTCTCCACATCTGTCAAGCCAGGGGACAGAGCAGCTGCCCCTGGCACTGCTTTAGCAAACCCATGAGGCCCCAGAACACCGTCTCATGGGGCCACAGGGGCCAGGAGGCCCAGAAAGGGCAGGACTGGGGCCTGGAGGACTGAGGCAGTGTGGACAGCCCTGCAGGACGCAAGCAAGGCAAATACACTCACTCTGGCCCAGAGCCCAGTGGCCAAATTCCAGCTGGGGATAGTGATGCATGTGGATGAGCCGTGAACAGTGCCTTCCCACTCCTGCCACCGAGCTCAGGGTCTGCTCCTGTTTGGAGCTGGGCCTGGGTCCAAAAAGGGGCAGGTACCACCCCACCTGCAGTTCTGAGCAGGGAGGAAGGATACAGGGGGAGGGAGCCCTGCCCAAGGGAAGTGGGGCATCTTCACCCACTTGGGCACTGAAGTGCTAGGTCCACAATGGGCGATGCCCTTTCCTGGCCCCTAGGCAAGCTTCCCATCCAGCCTCTCCAGCTGAGCCTCTGGATCCCCTCACTTACTGCATCACCTGCCTCACCAGCTCTTCCTGCCAGTCCTCTGCTGGGCACTAGGACAGGCAGGCCATAGGACAGACAAAGCCCTGTCCTCAGGAGCACGGGTGACAGTGAACATGCCTGCAGACACAGCCTCTGAGAGGGCTTTCGGGATGAGTGTGAGGCCTCTGCAGGGGAGCTCTAGACACCATTGTGGGGTGACCTCTGAGCAAAGGCTTGGAGGCTGGAAACAGCAGTGAGCAGCCCACCCAAGGGGAGTCCCCCGCAGCAGGGGGCCCTGTTCCTGCTCAGGGCCTGGGGGTGGAAACAGCAGTGAGCAGCCCTCCCAAGGGGAGCCCCCCGCAGCAGGGGGGCCTGTTCCTGCTCAGGGCCTGGGGTGGCGGGAACCTGCCAAACTGGGCTGGGCCTTCCTCTGCACCCAGGCAGGTTGGGCAGTGTGACCTTGCTCAGGGTCACTGGGCAGCCTTATGCAGCTGCTAAATCTCCCCCAGAGGATGGTCCCTTTTCTTATCTTTCCCCAGCTGCCTCCGGTGACAGGCTTCAGAGCCCACAGCCCCAAGCCAAGAGGAATAACATGGGTTTACTTTTACAGTTTCCTTTTATTCATAAAAAGAAGAAAATAAAAAATAGACCTTTCTATTTGTAGTCAAGATACAAGTGCTCATGATGAGACCACATCTCATAAGGGACAGCGTGTCCATTCAGGTGTCTGAGGTGACAATGAGGCTGGGCAGGCCCACTGGGGTGGACTTGCCAGGTGGCCCTCTCTGGGCTCCTCCCAAGCCACCCCACACAGCCCATCTGGCTCAGACCAGCTCCAGAGAAGCCCGCCACCCTGCCCAGGCCCTGTCCGTGTAACTAGCAGACAACCTGCCAGGCCCTCAGCACAGGCCCACTCCCCTGGGGTCCTTGTTAAGGTGGCTAAACGATGTGCTCTCGCCCCCTACCTCACTGCCAGGTCCCAAGACTTGCTTGTTCCTGCTCTCGTCATACCCACCTGGGGCTTAGGTGTTACTACAACTGTGCTTAGGTGTTACTACAACCATGCTTAGGTGTTACTACAACCGTGCTTGGGTACTACTATGACCATGCTTAGGGGTCACCATGACCATGCTTTGTTGTTACCATGACGATGCTTAGGAATTACTACAACCATGTTTAGGTGTTTCTACAACCATACTTGGGTATTACTATAACCATGCTTAGGCATTAACATGACCATGCTTAGGTGTTACTATGACTGTGCTGAGGTATTACTATGACCGTGCTGAGGTATTACTATGACTATACTCCGGTATTACTATGACTGTACTCGGGTATTACTATGACCACGTTTAGGTTTTGCCATGATCATACTTAGGTGTTACTACAATATTTAGGTATTACTATGACCATGCTTAGGTATTGCTATGGCAATATTTAGGGATTACTATGACTGTCCTTGGGTATTATTACTATGACCATACTCAGCCCTGCTGCACAACCCCCCAGAGCCGCCATTGCTGCTGGGTTGGACGCTGTCAGGAAAGAGGCTGGGACTGGGGGAGGGCTGCCAGGTCGACTGACAGTGCACCTGCTGCTGCCCTCCGGCCTCCACTCACCTATAATGCCAGGGCACAACCCCAGGCCAGAGGTGCTATGCCCAGAACTGGGTTCTCCTGAAACCTGGCCGCAGGACCAAGCCAAGCTGTTTATAGATTCTGGGCTCCCAGCCAGATATCATTTCTGCCTTTGATACTGTTTAATGCTCCTTCAATGTATTATTCATTCCCAGGAATTGCAGAGCTAACTGTCAAAAGCTCTTACAGACACAAACCCACCTCCTGGCCCACCCCGCCCACTGCAGTAATCCAAGATTAGTCCGAGTAGGTGACCCTCTCCTCTCTGTCCACCCGAGCCCAGCTACCACAATTCTCCCCAGGACTTAGTCCAGAAAGAGCTAGGAATAGACACCCCAAGGCATGGGCCCAGTTCTGACTTTGCTATGTGGCTGTGGCGAGTTGCTTTGCTTCTCTGGACCAGACCTAAGTTCTGATGTCTCCTGGGTTGACAACCACAGAATGCATTGATGATCTCCAAAACACCTAGCCCAAGATACCACCCTTGGGATCCTTGAATACCTCCAGAGATAGAGAGCCCACCACCTCATAAAATCAGAGGCTGAGCACAAATAACCGAGGCCTCTCATCTTTGATACTTGTGATTTTGTGGTTCTCTGTCTCCTCCTCCTTCCCTCTGCCCACAGCAATATTGGAGGATTGGTACATCACCAAAATACCAAATGAAAATGGAATGATGAGTAAGGGACAAGAGAATTGTTGATTGGATTCTTATCTTTTTTTTTTCTTTCTGACACTTCAATTATTTCAGTTATGACTTTTTCATAAAACAGTTCATAGATTAGGGGGGAACAAATAACCTTTAAATCTTCCACTTAGCACATTAAAATAATTTCCTCGGAAATGTATTAGAATATAACAGGTGCCCAAGCTACCTGACCTGCTCCAGGAGCTTGGTCAGCAAATTCATGTTGGGGTTAATTCAAACTATGGCAGAAAGTGCAAACTTGACAAAGCCACTTGCAGCGATGACTAGGGTGGCACATGCAGGCTGGTGGCAATGGCATCCCTGGGAGAGCAGCCAGTAAACCAGTGAGCCCACTGTATTTTGTAAGTTTTGGTTAAAAGCAGGTGTTCCAAGGTCAGGCCCTCTGGGTTCAAATACTGACTCCAGCACTAACAGCGATGTGGCCTTGACAAGTGACTGCCCTCACTCAGTCTCACTCTCCCTGTCTGTAAAATGACTACATGAGTAGCATCTATCTCTCTAAGTTAATGCACAGCAAAGTGTTTGGCACAGAGCCACCTTATATATAACGTCCATAAATAGCTTTCATCATTCCCACCAACACCGTCCTCATCTTCATCATTCTCATCATCACCAATACCAGCATAATCGTCACCCTTGTGACCATCATCATCATTGTTATCATTACATCACCCTTGTGACCATCATCATCATTGTTATCATTACCATTACACCACCACCATCCTCGTCTTCACCATCATCACTGTCAGTATCACCACCACCATCATCTTCACCACCACCACCATCCTCATCTTCACCTTCATCACTATCACCACCATCCTCATCTTCACCACAATCACCATCCTCATCTTCACCATCATCACTGTCGGTATTCCACCATCATCTTCACCACCATCATCCTCATCTTCACCACTACCATCACCATCCTCATCTTCAACCCTTTACCACCATCGCCATCACCACCATCTTTACCACTATCACCATTCTCATCTTCACCGTCACCACCATCACTATCACCACCATCACCATCCTCATCACCATCATCACCTTTACCATCCTCATCTTCACCATCCTCACCACCACCATCATCTTCACCATCATCGCCTTCACCATCCTCATCTTCACCATCATCACCTTCACTATCTCCACCTTCACCATCCTCATCACCACCATCATCTTCACCATCATCACCTTTACCATCCTCATCTTCACCATCATCACTGTCACTATCACCACCATCACCATCCTCACCACCACCATCATCTTCACCATCATCACTATCACCATCACCACCATCACTACCCTCATCACCTACACAGGTGCCCACAGAGCCCCCACCTCCCTGCAACTTCCTAACCCATGAGGTCCTCATGTGCCTGGATTGAAGACTCAGCTCAGATGTTCCCTTCCATAGAGGCTTTCCTCAATCTCCAGTAACACAGAGCCTCCCACCAGCCAGCCTCTCACTTACCTCAGTGTACTCCTGGCACCTCTCTGCTGCCGTCTTTCCTCTTCTCTCTCCCAGGAAAGGAAGGTTCCCTGGGAACTGGAATGCTTTGCTGAATGTGGAAGCTTCCATGAAGAATTTTTGAATGAATGAATGAATAATCAAATGAAGGCACCAACACTTAATTCCATCACCTCTTCCAGGTTAGAGGTGTACCCTTTCCTACCTAGAGAGGCGACTGGCCCCATCTATAGGGAAGAGCAGAGCCCCACACCATAGTTGCCTTCTTCAGCCCACCTTGGCCCTCACCCCCTTGCACCACAACAGCAGCATTCAACATTTGTCCATTTTAGAGATGAGGAAAGTGGGGCTTTGGGGGGGCCAGCCCCTTGATTCTGCCCTGGCCTCTAAAGGTTACCCCAGGCCTCTGCCAGAGGGAAGGCCTCCTCAGGCTTCCCCTCTTCCTGGCAGGAGAAGGTAGTGAAGGGTGAGGGTATTATTCTGCTCATCTGGAGGGTGGGCATTTGTCCCCTCTTTCTGCACCCCCAGCACTGACCACCACCAACAGGCAGGTGCACACAACTGGAGCTCAAACGTGTCTTTGACTCCCCCAAGAGCAAGAGAGAGATGGAGGGGGACTCCCAGGCTAAGGGCTGCATCGAAGTAAAGGCTATCGTCTGTTCTTGCTCTCACCCTGGGCCAGGGCTATTGGGGAGTGGGCAGGGTTCCTGGTGGGGTGGGGGTGTGGCAGGAGCCAGAGCTGCGGGGAAGTATCCAGAACCCCACCCCAGCCAGGTCTGCAGAGCTCCAGGGGGCTGGGCACGCACAGGGCCCACCTTCTGTCAGGCCACGGTAGGCTCATTACCTAGATGTTCCCCAGACAAAAGTGGGGAGATGGTCTCAAGCAGGCACATGGGATAAGGAGCTTCCAGATCTCTCTTAGATCTGGAAGATTAGGACGTCTGTTTCCTTGGCAGTGGCCCACCTGGCTGTAAGACCCTCGAAGTCAAGAGGCTCCTCAAATTTTAAGGCGCCCCTGAGTTTTGGGGACCCTGCGACAGACAGTGTGGACCCAGATGCAGCAGGTTTGGGCAGGTCCAAGTTTCCAGGAGGCCACTATCACTGGGCCTTCAGCCCAGAGCAGGAGGATCCACCAGGATTAGGGTCAGAGCCACCTGGGGACAGAGCTGGGCCCCGCTGCACCCCAGGAATGTGAGGAAGGGCCGGTCAGGTGCACCCAGGGCTCGGGAGGGCATTGCCCTTATGGGCCAAGGTCTGAGAGAAGGGACTGAGGCTGATGGGAGGTGGAGCCTGGCCCGGGCCCTCCCCACCTGGCTCTGACCACTTGGGGCTGTGCTGGCTGAGCTCTAGGCCCACAGGTTGACCTTGCCTGGGCCGTGTGTGTTGGCCAACCCTCTGGTCCCCCCCCACTCCCCGTGCCGGCAGTACTCTCCCCTTTGCAGGGAGGCTGGGGTCAGCGATCTCCTGGAGATGGGCGGCCTGTTTACCAGAGCCCCCCAGGGGGTGGAGGAGGAAGAATATTTTTAGCAAGTAAATAATATGATTTATGGAGAAACAATCCCAAACTTGGTACTGGACCCAGGAACCAGAGACAGCCAGGCTCAGTGCCCAGAAAGGCAGGCAAACACCCAGGGCGCGGCATCCTGCTATGCCAAGGGTGCGTCCCCAGACAGGAGGCAAGGCCCAGGGCAGGGCCCAGCTGGGTGGGAGCAGGCGGTCCTTTGGCACAGAGCCTGGGACGGGAGCCTGACCCACCAGCACAGTGCGTCATCATTCATTCACTGACATCATCCTTGGGTGGATTCATTCCATGACACCCTCATTTCTTCAATCATTCATTTAACAACCATTTGACTGCTAGCTGCCATCAAGAAACATGTCGGCTCCTATAGTCAGCCAGGATGTGGGACAGAGGACCCAGGAACGCCTGGACTCCAGCCTCATGAAGGCCCAGGGAGGGAGACCCATAAACACAAAGGGTCAGTGCGTTCTCAGCCTGGCTCAGGCCATGCAGCTGGTTCCAGGGTCCCAGCAGGAGGTCTAGAGACTCCTCCTGAAGCCCCAGTCCAAATGATAGGGTCTTAACAGGACTCACCTGCCTACAGAGAGGTCAGGCACTGACGATGGACAGATGGACAGTCGCCAAGAAGAGTACCACCAGGCGCCCTTCTCCAAGGCAGGTGCCCCTCTCCAAGGCGAACCCTGCCAGCCAGCACGTGAGTGAGTCAACTGTGAGTCACTCCCCAGACTAGAGGCTGGGGACGCCAGCCCCTCCCCCCAGCCTCACAGTTACCTGAGCCCTAGGCCCAAGGTCTGGCCACTGCATGAGGAAGGGCTCAAGGCTCACTGGACGGCAGCTGTGTGAGCTTGTCAGGAGCCTGCACAGAGACTAGCTGTGGCCAGACAAGGAAATGAAAGACAGCTGCCTGGAAAGAGGCACTTTGGCTGGACTTGGAAGGATGAGCAGGACCCCTGGGCTGGAAGGGCTGTGGGAGGGCATGCCAGTGTGGCAGGAGGCACAGGGCGGGGCCGTAGCACCTGGAGCTCCACAGAGGGGCTGAGCAGGGGGTGAAGTTCCCTCTGGGGGTGAGGCATAGTTCTAGCAGACCACTCGCTTTCTGAACATGCCTCTCTCTATGGCAGCACCAAGGCCCCAGAGCAGTGTCTGCCTGGTTAAAGGGCACATTGCCCAGCCTCCCTGTGACCATGACAGAGACCCATGCAGGATGGAGAGCCTTGTTTTGGGCAGGACCCCTGGGTGCCGGGCACAGGATCTTAGCTCACAGGGGACGCCCAGTTCACCTGACAGCTGGAACAGGATGGGCCTGATGGGAGGAGGCTTCCTGAGCTGAGTTTCTTCTCCTGGATGGGGCCTGACCAGGAGGCCTGCACATACGCAGGGGCACACTCACACTCACACACACACACGCTTGCACACTCACACAGCTGCACACACGCACACTCTTGTACATACACTTGCACACGTAGACATGACACCCATGCAAACACACACAGTGCACACAGGCACACCTGTGCACACCCAGTATATGGGCACATGTGCAGTCCAGGTGTTCACAGACACGCATAATTGAAGGAAACAGCAACTAGGCCAAAGCAAAGGCTCTGGGGCCATTCACACCCAGCACAGACTTTTCCCGGTCGCCCGGGCCAGTCCCTGCAGCCCTGCCCTATGTCTAGATACTGGCAGTCACAGCACCTGCCTCCTGGGGCCAGCAGAAGCCAAAGAAACAGTGCCCATGAGCTAGCTGCAGAGCCTCTCACCCCACCCCTTGATGCCCCGCACTCTCCCGCACCCTCCCCATGCTCTCCAGCCCTGGCTGCAGCTCTCCACCCCTGTGGGTCGGGAACCAGCGCAGCTTGATGACAGCCGTGGGGATGGACACCCACTCTTGGGAATCTCAGGGCTTTGGTAGCCCAATCATTTTTTCCTTGTTGCGTTTCAGGGGATTAGGCCAGCCAGAGGACACCCTACAAGGACCTGGTATCACGTGGAAGATCAGCTCAAAATAGGCATTTAAGGAGAAAATCTTTCATGAGCAGTCATTGAGTGCACAGGTCTGTGCCAGGCTATGTCACCTGGGAGACGAGGGAGGGAGGGGACCCCTGAGGACCTCAGCGTGTCCAGAGGGACAGTGCACAGTGGTGGCAATCAGGATGACCTGAGCACTGGATAATTAGGAGAAACATGTAGTGAGCTGAGTCCAGCACATGTGCTGAGTGTCTGCTCTGGGCCTGTGTCCTACAGACACCTAAGTGACAGCCCCTCAGTCAGGAGGGGAAGTCGAGTGGGAGAGAAATAAGGCAGAAAACTGATCAGGGCAGAGGCAGAACCGTGGTCGGTGACAAGGGGCGGACTGGGGCCAAGCTCTCTAGCCAGGCTTCCAACTGAGGCAGCATTGCAACAGCGTTTTGAAGGGTGGATAGGAGTCCACCCTTCACAAGAGAGTGTTTGTGTGGGACAAAGGCTCTGTGTACACAGGAAGGAGTTGTGATCATAACTGACCACTGGTGACTCAGTGCTCAGAGAGGTTAAGTCATTGCCCAAGCCCACATAGCTCTTAAACAGCACAGCCAGGATTCAAATTAAAACACCACACTCTGAGCACCCAACCAGCAAAGACATCCCTACAGCTTCCACAAATCTGCCCTTGCATGGGGAATCCCAGCCCCCTCTCTCTATATACCAGAACCTCCTTCATTGGGTGGGGGCGCCATCTGCTAGGAACCTCCAGGCTTTGGGTTGGGGGTCCTGGCTGCTGTTCTGGCTTCCCACCAGCCCCCTTCCCTGGGAGGACTCAGCTCTCAGCCTGGGCCCCTCCAGCTCCCAGGTGGGGAAACACAGCCCTGCCCTCCCCATGCCTAGCTCCTCCCATGCCTCAGGGCAAACTACCAGGGGTGCCCTAGAGACTCAGTCTCAGTGCTGCCACCCCCAAACTATCAGCCCAGGGGTGGAACTGACTTAGCCAAAGCCACAGGAGCAGGATGGAGCACAGGAGGGGAGGGGCAGGGTACTGGGCTCCCGTCTGAGCTCCAGCCAGGTCCCACGTGCCAAGCTAAGGGGCATGCTATCTTCCCCCTCCCTCCCTGAGTCACCCCCCACTGCTGACCTGGAGCAGGAGAGCACCAGGGAGCCTGGTCAGTGCCACCGGGCATGCACAGGGCAGCATGTGCAAGCCACTGCCTGACCCAAGGCTAACCCCTCACAGCCGCGGCCCACCTGGCCTTCCCTCCCGACACCACATGTCTGCTGTCAGAATGCCAGCAGTAGCAAGAATGTTCCCCCCACTCGGAAGGCCAAGGGACAATGCGTGCCCCAGACTCAGGCATCACATGGGCCACACCAGCTGATAGCATCATTTTACAGACAGGAAACTGAGAAACACACATCCAGACGGCAGCAACTTCCCACTAGCCTGGACTGTGGCCTTCACACAAAAGGTCGGCTGCCTCACTGCCCCAGAAGGTGAGCACCACCATCCCATCCACTCTGCTGACCGCAGGCTAAGAGGCCCCTTAGAGACACATGTTCTCCCCAAGGCAGCCTGAACAGGGACAGTACTGGTTGTGGTCATGCGCCAGCCCTCCTGATATCAGGCTAGGGCCCTTCCTCACCAGCGTGCTGAGCCCAGGGAAGGCTTTTGGGGCAGGGTTATAACTTTGAGTCAGGGCTGTGTGGGCCTCCAAGCCACAGGCGCTTTGGAGCCAAGGGCCTACTAATGGTGACAGAATGCTATCAGCAGGGCCCTCAGGCCCCCTGTGGTCTCCTCTTTGCACACTGTGCCCAGTCCCAGCCCTGCCTGGACATTCCAGGCATCCCAAACCAGGGCAATACCAGGCTGCTGTTTCTTCCTCCCTGTCAGCTCACACTGACCTCCCAACAGACAGAAGCCACCTGCCCTCCCACCCACAGTCCCTCTGCACCTCCTCCAAACACTGAGTGTCTGCTGGTCTGGCCTAGAAAGGGGACAATTATTAGGTTTGGCCAATAATCATATTCTATCAGCTTGCTGATGGGGGATTTCACAGTGGAGGGGCATTTGAGCTGGGTTCTGAAGTATGTATAGGAGTTTACCAGGTGATTAGTGGGCAGGAGAGGTGAGGAACATTTTGAACAGAAAGAGATGTGGAATATTCAGGGGAAGGGAAGAGTCACCGAGACTCCAGTAACGAGTCAAGGATGGGGAGATGTTGGAGGTGACAGTCTGTTCAGACTTCAAGTGTGGGGCCGGACTCTCACCATCACTCCCACCAGGGGAAGGCCTGGAGAAGCATGTGCAAGCCACTGCCTGACCCGAGTGTCCAGGTTGGACTTGCCTTTTCAAGGGTCACCTACCTATTGCTACATGGCAGGGCCTGAGCAGAGTTCTGTCCAAGGAGTTTGGCCAGGGCCATTAGGGCAGATGAGGAGCAGGAGGGCTCTTTAGAAGGAAAATCAAGTGGGGTACTTATTGCTGGCACCTTGGGTAGACCCAGCATCACTTCACTAGCTTAAGAGCATGAACACGTACAATGCATGGCTATATTTGTTTGTAAAATCACTGTCTTTGGGATATAAGGAGAAGGAAGATCTGAGGGGTGGGAGCTGCTTCCTCCAAGGAGCTCTAACTTGTTCAGATCTTTGCTGCCTAGGCAACTGACACCTGGGGTGCTCTAGCACATCAAGGTGAAGGGAAGAGGTCAGCCTGCAGCTGAGCCCCTGCCCTGCCCACAGAAACCCTCAGGGACTCATGGGTGGAGGGTGAGGGCCTGAGAGGGCAGGAGCAGGACCCCCTACCCAGTCAGAATCCCTTCCCCAAGCCGCTGGTACTGTCTGCCCCTTGGTGTGGCCTCTGAGCCCCCACAAAGCAGGTGACACCACCCCCTAAGCCCTGCTAGTGCCAGTCAAAATGTCCTTAAGGTCATGCGTGCAGCTCTTTGGACACACAGTCCCATCCTACCCTCCACCACCCATGGGGAAGGGTTAGTTGCCCCCTTTCTGTGGGCAGACCCAGCCTGGGTAGAAGAGACCCATGATGTTCCAGTCCCCAGGCCCCGAGCACCACGCCGGGCTGCCCACACACCGTGGGCTAGTGTTCCTCTGGAGCCAACAGCTGCAAGTGACCTATGTCCTGTCCTCCCCAGGATGAGGCCCCAGCGAGTTCCTGACCGGGCTCCTCTGTTCCCTGTGAAGGAGCATCTGCATCTTGCCTAAAGGTTCTGAAGCACTCGAGAACCGCAGAGAGAACTGGGAAACACACCTGCAGCTCCGGAGCCGCAGGCCGGATGCCAGCGCGGCCCTGAGTAGGAACGGCCACCACAGCCACACCACAGCCATTGGGTACACACAGGCAGGGCCAGCTCAGCCCCTTCCCTGGGCAGGAGGGGGGCAAAGACCAGACAAGTCCATTCCAGTCCCAGAGGGGAGCCGAGTGTGCAGGGGAGGGGGCGGGGACAGAGGGCGCTGTGGAGCGGTTGGGGACCGGAGCCCAGAGCAGCAGTGCCAGCCTGCATGGGGCAGGGGGCTTGCCCATCTCACCAGAGGGATTCAGGCAGGAGGCAAGGTCAGAGAGGCAAGGGATCAGGGCCTGGGGGCCCACAGGGCAGGATACTGAATTGTGTCCACCAAACCCATTTGTTGAAGCCCTGACCCCCAGCACCCCAGAACATGGCTGTGTTTAGGGATGGGGACTTTAAAGTGGTGACTGGGGTGAAGTGAGGGGACAGGGATGGGCCCTGGCCCTGTAAGCCTGGTGTCCTTGAGAGACGTGGTCAGGACACAGACACACATGAAGGGACAACCCCGTGAGGACACAGGGGAAGACACACCAAGGAGAAAGGACCCTGAAGGCGCCAGCCCCACAGCGCCCTGGGCTTCCAGACTGTAGACTGCGAGACGACAAAGTTTTGGTGTGAGTCACCCCATCTATGGTACTTTGTGGTGGCAGCCCCAGGGGACTCACACAAACCTTCTGGGACTTCTGAGCAGCAGACGAACATGGTGAGAGGCTCTTTCAGGTGCCAAGCTGAGAGTGAGCTGCAGGACCAGCCTGGAGGCCTGGAGCCCAGGAAACCCCGGCAGCGGGGACAGGGACAGCTGACAGGTGTGACAGGTGCCCAGCCAGGATCAGAAGCATCACAGGGCAAGGGCCATAGATGCCATAAAGGATTGACAAGAGGTGGGGAACATGGCACAGAGGCCACAGAGCCTCAGGATGGTGACGGGAAGAGTGGAGGCTCGTGGTCAGTGAGGTGGAGGCCTGAAGGACGGGGCCCTCACGCCCTGATGTCTGTGGGAGATTCTCAGCCTGTGGGGGTAGTTTCTGTGCTCCCATGTCCAGCCCTGAGTCCCCTCCTGCACTGATTTGTGCAATGTACCCACTGCAGGCCACACTGGGGCTGGTGAGCAGCAAAGGTGGGGGGAGCATGCTCTGCTGGGGGCCAGGCCCCTCCTGGGTCCCCAACACCAGCACATGCAGCAGTAGCAGCCAGAGATCCTTGAGCTGACGACACTCCGGGTGGGGTCTTGCTCAGCTCTTCAAAGCCCCATTCTTCAGGGCGCTGCTGGGGGGCAGGAGTAGGGGCAACTGGGGTCCCACCAGGCCAGGCCCAGGCTGCATCCTTGGCCCTACCCAGATCCCCTCTGGTGGGAGCTAGGATCCCCCCAACATGTTGCCTGCTCCACAAACTCACGGCCTACAGGTGATCCCGACACTGAGGAGCTGCCTCCCTTCCAGGGGGAAATGACAAAGTCACTTCCCATTGGCCACTATTATTGTTTTGTGACTGTGATTAAGTGGCTGCCTGCACTGTCTGCTGACCCAGGGGACTGATATCTGTGACCCTAGCTCTGCTACTGTGCACAGGAGCAAGGGAAGCCAGGTCTAGCCTCAGGGACTCCCACTTCCTACGGAAGGGCTGACCCACCCTCAAACACCAGGGACACGCTAGTCTAGACAAGCCCAAGTCCAGGAACCATTAGCTCTCAGAGGAGGTGAGAATTATTCAGCCAAACACCAGAAATGTCATTTTCTGCCAGGTGTCTTGCCATCGATGCAGGCTCCCCACAGGTGGGGCAGTTCTATTCAGAACTTTCCATGCCAGTCTTCTC
This sequence comes from Arctocebus calabarensis, assembly GCA_963573935.1. Lineage (NCBI taxonomy): Eukaryota > Metazoa > Chordata > Mammalia > Primates > Lorisidae > Arctocebus > Arctocebus calabarensis. The sequence continues at coordinate 25,527 of CAUYON010100699.1, read as the reverse complement.
ATCCTCAGAAAGCCCCAGGAGGTGGAGATGTCCCCCTATCTTGCACAGGAGCAGAATATACAGAATATACTCACCCACAGAAAGGTCCCAGGCTTACCTGAGGTCATACAGCCAAGAGGAGGGCTGACCTTGGTGGGGTTTCCTGAGCACACAAATGGCCAGGTGCTGAGCCTCTGGCTGAGCTGAGTAGCGTCACTGAGCCTCTCTCTCTGGGACACTACCCCAGGGAACCCTGAGGGCCCTCCCTGCACAACCCAAGGCCTATTTCTAAGCCCCACCCTGGTTCCCATGATAAGTGTTCCAATTTGGAGGAGGCCTAAAGACCGAGGCACGCACAGGCCACATGGACACCAAACAGGAGCCGGCACATGGGCCTAGCCACATGAGCACCTGCAGCCATTGGTGTAGCACCCAGGAGCTGAGGTGCCCAAGAGGGGTCTGGGCCTGGCTCCTGCCACGTGGTGCCTCTTCCTCCCTCCCTCAGCATAGGGCTTCTCAGCTTCCTGACTCTTCTCCTTGACACCCTGCCCCAAGCAGATGGGAGCACAACTGCCCACCCTCAGGAAGTACACAGTGGGCAGCAGAAGGGGAGCGCCTGGGGGTTGAGCCCCTGGTCACCCAGCTGCCACGTAGATGACCCATCTCCCACAACTTGGACGAGACACAAAGACCAATTCTGGAAGAGGGTAGACACCTCCTTCCAGAATTTCCAGCCCTAGATTCTGCCTCCTCCCCTGAGCCTTATTTCACAACATGATTGAACCGCCCCATTATTTAATAAAACTGTCAGAACAACTGATTTGTGCAATGTACATGGTTCTCTCTCCTCTCCTTCCAGATTCAATAAGCCCTGAAGTTGTTCCAAGAAGACAGGAGAGTGATGGGAGCATCAGAATCATGGTGATGCAATGGGGCTCACCGGGCAGGATGCCCAGGTTCAGCAGCACCTGAGCCCCAGGGCAGCAGCTCACTAGGAGGCAGCAGCCATGCAGTCATGGGTGGGGGAGGGAAGGCTGCAGAGGATGAGCAAGGGTGTGCTCAGGGCAAAGAGGTACAAGGGACTTTGGTACGGAAGGAAAATCGTGTCTGCAGGACATCGGGGGCAGTGGGAGGGTTCTTCGGGTGACCATGTATGCCACCTAGGGGGAGGGGGATTGGAGTTTGAAGCCAGAGCCCCTTCCCCCGTGCCTGGACACCTCCAACCTGGGTCACTCAAGGGCTGTAGGGCCCTCTCAGAGGGACTGTGGGAGTGAGGTTGCCCTTTAACCACAGCCTTGGGCCAGAGAAGGCGAAGTGCCCCCCAGCACACAGTGGGGCTGACGTAACCAAGGCCTGGCCCCTGTCCTGCTCAGTGCAGGGAGCAGGCTGCCCAAGCCTCTGTTACCCGAAGGAGCTAACTTCTGCACCCACAGGGCTCTCTGCATGACTAGGCACCCCAGGTCCACCTCACCCTATCACTACCACATCTTATTTGTTGTCAAGCCCCTGGAGACTTGAGTTCCCCAGCTCCCTAAATGGGAACCTCTTCTTTTTCTCATTTGGAAGTCCCATGATAGGAAGAAGACCCCACCCTTCTCTAGGGTAGCCCACTGGGGGAAGCAAGCCCTCTGATTGGACAGGTCTAGCAGGAAGCAGGCTCTGAGCACAAATCCACCCCCAGAAGCTCCCCCTAGGTCTGGGCTGAGCAGTAAGCCCCTTCTTCCTTCCAGGCTATTGTCCCTCTAAGGCTGGAGTATTCTTCTCCCAGGGACCAGTCCCCAAGTTCTGCAGCCTCCATATGAATGGGCTTCTTGGTCCCAATACCACAAGGCCTGAGGTCACCTGCCTGGAGGCAGTTAGAGCTGCATACTTCCCAAGCTACCTTCTGCCCCCAGCCCAGCCTCCATCTGCCCACTCAACTCAACTCTCATTGTCAGACCAGGGCTTGTATTCCAGCTGCTTGGCTAGGTGACGCTAGGTGTGATGGCAGGAGCTAGTGCAGCCACCTTGGCCACAGATGGAAGCTGTGTGCTGGGGATGAGAGAGCAACAAGAAGGACAGAGCCTGGGCCTTGCATTGCTGCCACATTGGCACTGGCTACTCAGGCATCCCTCACACTATCTTTAGCTCCTCTTATTTCAGTCTGTGGCCTAAACCCACAGCCATGGGGCTGACAAATAATGCAAAGCTCTGCTGATAATGCCATCCTTGCTTATTATGGGATGTGGGTTACTGTAGTGATGCAAGATCCAGACCTGAAGCAACATTGTGCAAGAGGAGGCCTCACACAGGGATCAGCCAGGGTCCCGGTGCCATCATCAGAACCTGTAAGGGAGCCCCCAAACCCACCTTCCTCCCTCAGTGTTCCCAGCCTTCCACCACTCCCTGCCTGAGACCATGCGAGAGCATCCCTAAGTCCCAGGTTGCCCCCAACTCTCCTGTCCTCACCTGGCCCACATGGCCTTGTAGTGGCCTTCTCCCTCCCGTCCGTTCCTCTGGGTGTCACAGCCTTCTCTGCCAGATGGCCTCTGCTAGGGCTCCAGCCCAGGGCATGAGGTCAGAGAGCGCCCTGGGATAGGCCTGGTTCCTGGCTCCTCCTCGGCCACTTCCAGACCCCCCCTCCATGTCCTCCGTACAGCCTCCTAGGCAATTCTGCAGACAGTGGGCCACCAGGAGGGGGGGCTTTGCAAACCTGATTCACTGAGCATGTGACGACGTGCGTGCTGCGGGCCTCCTCGCCTCTGAGGGCTCCTTGCCCTCACCCAGCTCTCTTATCCCTCTGCCTCAAGAAGTGTTTGTTGAATGACCAACTAAAAGACATTTAGGAAGAGTGAGTGGCTCGGTAGAAAAATATCCCTTAGGACGCACATTATCAACAGCAAAGTGCCCATGCAAAGGAATCCCTGCAAGGGCCAGAGAGGGAGGACCAGACATCAGTGTCACTGCCAACAGACATAGCGAAGCCGTGTCGATGCCTGTGTCCCTCCCTGGGCTGCTGTGATTGCCCATGACTGTGAGGGTGACTTGGTGCTTCCGTGGGTGTGGTGAATGTATTCCCTCACAGGGAAAAATACGTCACCATGGAAACATGCTGTGGATATGACCTTACTCTGTGAATATATCCCCACAGGGCAGAAGGGACTGTGCAGAGGCTAAGGACCTCAAGGTGGGTAACAATCTTGGGTGATCCCAGTGGGTCCTGCTAAGGGAAAGGCAGGAAACCAGAGCAAGGACAGGTGTGAGGCCGGCAAAGAATACAGGACGTGGCCACAGACCCAGGAATGCAGGCAGGCCACCGAGGGCCTCATTGGGGGGCCTTGAGAAGGAGCCAGCACTGGCGACAGACACCTGGACTTGCCCCTAACATCATTTGGATTCTCCACCTCTACAACGGTGAGAAATAAATTTCTGTTGTTTTAAGTCACTCACTTGGTAACTTGTTCCAGCAGAAATAAGAACGTGAATGCAATGGGTTGTTCTCAACCTCACAGCTCACTTCTCCTTTTTCCTTAAAGCCTGAGTTCTCATCATAAAATTCTACAGCTGCCAGGTTTGGGGAGGGCCCCTGCCCACCCTGCCCAGTTGCTGGGAGGCCCAGGATGAGGGTGAGAGTGTCTTGCCCTCATCCTGAACCAGGTGCACAGCTCCCGACAAGGCCCCCGTGACCACATTACCTGCAATGACTAGGTATTTTATGCCAAAGCTTAAAGTTATTTTACACTGGAGATTTAATACGGAACATTAAGAACCATTGAAATCACTCATATCAATTGAAGATACGATAATTGAACCCCATAAAGATTACCGAGAAGCTGGTGGAGCTATAAGGAGAGGCATAAATAGAAATAAATTGGGCCCCCTCTTCTTCCCCCCCCCAAAAGGAGCTCATTATAGACACTCCTGGGGCCTCTCAGTGACAATGACCCTCAGCAGGGGAGGTGGGCCAGGAGGGCTGTTGTCTCAGAGGGGCTCAAGCAGGTCCAGGGACTTCTGCACATTCCTTGATCATTTTGGATATATTTGGTTAAGAGACAGAGGAAAGGGACCAAGGAGATTACAGATTGGTCCTCACGTAAGGCAAGGCATCTCATTCTAAGTGTGATCCCTGATCCCTGATCCCAGATACAGGCTGAGCCCTGATCTGAATCACAGGCTGGACCCTGATTCTGGTCCCATACTGAACCCTGACCGTGGTCCTACCCTGGTCATACTCAGCCTAATCCTAGAGGAAGGTGAAGCTGGGCTTCTGCCCCAACCCTGAGCCTTCCTCTGGATGTAGGCTGAGCCCTGGCCCAGGCCCACTCCAGAGCCAGCTCTCCAGTAGGCAGACCAACCTCCATGCTGCTCCTGCTTCCTGTCCTCAATCACCTTCCCACTGACCCCCTTCCTGGCACAGTTGTGGGTTCAGCGACCGTGCAGGGTGAATGGGCAATGCACCAGCCATCCTCCCAGCCTCGTAAATCTGCCCCATTCCCCTGGAGCCAATACCCAGCCAGGCTGCCTGCACAATCCTGTATATTTCATTTACAAGCTGGTCTATTACCTGATTCATAACCAATCTGTCACCTGAGAGATTAAGGCATCCACAGGCACCACATACATAACACCTGGAGTGTAATTCAATCTGGGCTCCCTGGCTTCTCAGTGCCACCTGGCCCTTCTGAGAACATGGCTTGGGGAGCAGGGGCCACATCTCTAGAAAAATGCTTGCAGTTCTAGGCAGGGTGCTGGCTGGATGCCTGGCCTCCTCACCATCCTTTCTCTGCCCATCTGGAAGGACCTCAGAGCCCCTCATGCACTCCTCAGCCTGAGAGGAGGCATCCCCTCCTTGTGACACCTGTGACAGGCACTTCCCACCTCTGGGTGGCCCAGCCCACTGCAGACGATACCGACCAGAAGACCTGAAAGTACCACGTTTTCCCAACACCTGCACCAGTCCCCACCTTAGCTGCTCAGAACCCTCGGGAAAGCTATTAAGTATCTCATTTTACAAACATGGAACCTGAAGTTGAGAAAATGAGTTTCCCAAGGTTGAACCAAAGAGAAGACACAGAGGTGGATTTGAACCCAGAGTCGGACCCACATCTAGGCTCTGCTGTGGGACTGACGTCATATTGAAGGGGCAGAAAGTCACAAGAGTGGCAAGATCCTGCCCTGTGGCCAAGGCCTTGGCAATGTCTCTCATTCCCTCTAACCTGTGGGACTTGGTAGAGCTCCAACCCTTGTGACCTCATGTGAGGTGGCTCTACGAGGGCCCAAAGACCCCAGCTAGATGCCCCAGACCTTCCTGGAGGTCTGGGGGTCAATGCCCGGCACGGGCACAGTGGAGGCTGCCTCCACTGCCCACAATGAAATGGCATCTTAGCTTCTGTGAGGATCTATATCCTCAAATAGCAGAAACATCTCCATTGTGTGAGAATTTTTCAGGCAGCGGCAGGCAGGATGAAGTTATCAGGGCCATGTTTCCACATGTCCCTAATGTATAGATCCATCAATTCCTAGGGCCGCCAAATAAATCTGCTTGTGAGGCTGAGAAGTTGTGCCTCTCCTGATGTCAGGAGCGGGAGAGACCCAGATCCCTGGCCCAGCCTGGTGGCTGTCAGGCCCAGGTGGTCCGCCCTTGCCTGTCAGAGGGAGGTAACTAGAGCCTGCTGCCCCTCCATGTGTAAGGGGCGTTGACATGGAGGGCGAGGGCATCTGGGCACGAGTGAAGGCCATGCACATGCCCCACCCAAGCCTCACCTCACAGACAAGAAACTGAGTCCCAAACAGGGATGCAAAGAGCCCCAGGGCTCCTGGGCAGTGGGATGGGCAGGGTGCGACTCTGCGCTGGGTGCCTCACATACATGCACACAAGAACATGCATGTACCTACAAGTGCACGTGCATGCACACAGCAACATGCATGTACCTACATGTGCACACACAGTGACATTAATGTATTTACATGTGCATACAGCACACAGTGACATGCATGCACCTACACATGCACACACAGCAACATGCATGTACATACACATGCACACATGCTTGTACATAGTGACATGCATGTACCTACATGTGCACACATGCTTGCACATAGTGATGTGCATGTACCTACATGTGCACACATGCTCGTACACAGTGACACGCATGCACCTACACGTGCACACAGAGCACACAGTGGCATTCATGTACTTACACGTACACCCATGCTTGCACATAGCCACATGCATGTACCTACACGTGCACACATGCTCGCACACAGCGACATGCATGTACCTACACATGCACACACAGTGACATGCATGCACACATGCACACAAAAAGACAAGGGCACAAACACACATGTGCACACAGAGAAGAACACACACACACACACACCTGGAAAGCATTTTTCTTTTTGCTGGGAGTGGCTATGGGGCACTGCCTCTTGGCCTCGGTGGCCTGGTCTGCAGAGGTGTCCTCCTGGCAGAGCTAGGTGCCCCACCTGGGCCCTGACAAGGCCTGGCTCTGTTTCCCTCCCTTGGGAACATGCTGGGGCTTTGTGTGCATGTGTAGATACATTAATGTCACTGTGTGCGCGTATGTGTGCATATGTAGATACATGCTGGCACAGTGTTCACTCGAGCCCTGCAGGGTGGATGAGGGGCTCAGAGAAGGCTCTCCCTGCCCAGCAGACTCTGGCAGGTGCTCTGAGGGGACACAGCAGGGAGAGGCCTTCCACAGCCACAGGGTCTGGGGTCCAGCCCGGCTCTCATGCTGCATAGTGGCTGGTGCTGGGCAACACCTCACATTTCCCATCTGGAAAGTGGGGCTGGTACAGGAGCACAACCAAGCTAATGCCAGTCCCAGGGTAGACAGTTGTGATGTGAGCTGAAGGTGGGACTATGGGGTGGGGGGTGGGCAGCACTTGGGTGGCCAGAGAGAAATGATGACCCAGTAGTGAGCTGGGAGCTGAAGAGACAGGTCCAGCACACCACATGACTTCTTCCCCTGAACCCTAAGCAGACTCACAGAAAGCCCAGCTGAAGGGACCCATCTCACAGATGGAGAGACTGAAGCCCAGAAAGAAGATGTTTATGGGATGACCAACAGATCCCAGACCCTCACAGCTCCCCTCCTGCCCAGGGGCACCATTCTGACCTGCACAGCCTGGCCTCGCAGTGGGGCCAGGGGGACATGGGCCCCCAATGTGGGCAGGTTTGGAGGAAGGGACACACACTGGCAGAGGAGAGGCCTGGGGCCCTGAGCTCAGGCAGCGTCTTCCAGAAACTGCAGAGATTTGTTACCCCTCCCCAGCTGATGAGGATGATGGGGAGGACAATTAGTCTCGAAATCACCGCAGAGGAGAATGTTAAGAGAAAAATAAATTTGAAAGAAATGTACCCAAGCAGTAATTATAATACAGTATATCACAGTCAATTGTAATACAGTGTATCACAACCAATTGCAATACTGTGTGTCACAGCTGATTGTAATACAGTGTATCACAGCCAATTATAATAGTGATTCATAGCTGATTGTAATACAGTGTATCACAGCCAATTATAATACAGTGTATCACCACCAATTGTAATATAGTGTATCATAGACGATTGTAATACAGTATATCATCACCAATTGTATTACAGTATATCACAGGCAATTGTAATACAGTGTATCACAGCTGATTGTAATAGTGTATCATCACCAATTGTAATACCATGTATCACCGCCAATTGTAATACAGTGTATCATAGCCAACTGTAATACAGTGTATGATTGCCAATTGTGATACAGTATATCACAGCCAATTGTAATATGGTGTGTCATCACCAATTGTAACATAACCAATTGTGATACAGTGTATCCCAGCCAATCGTAATACAGTGTATCATCACCAATTGTAATATAGTGTAACATAGCTAATCGTGATATAGTGTAACATAGCTAATCGTGATACAGTGTATCACAACCAATCTTAATACAGTATATCACAGCCATTCGTAATACAGTGTATCATCACCAATTGTAATACAGTGTATCACAGCCAATTGTGATACAGTGTATCACTACCAGTTGTAATACAGTATATCACAGCCAATTGTAATACAGTATCATCACCAATTGATCACAAATACAAGCAGGTCTTTTGTCCACTGATTTCAGTGAGTAAACAATTTGGCATTTAAATTAGAACTGGGGAGGGGAGCAATGACTTGATTAAAGGGAAAACTGAAAACTTCCGGCTGAAAATTGGTTCTAGGCCTCTGGCTGTCGCTAGGCCATGGGGGTGATGCTGCTGGAGGAGGATGAGGGTGCCAGCAGGTCAATGACGCCCCACCTGGAAGCCCTCTGAGACCCCACCAGTGAGTGCACAACTACCTGATAGTGTCCCCATGCAACTCCCTGCTGTCCCCATAGAGACTGTAGAGTCCTGAGCACCTCCTCTAGGATGTGACACCCACACTGCTTGTCCCCTCCTGTGTGCCAAGACCATGCTCTTTCCATCACGACATGATTCCCAAAAGGGGATCAACAATTGTGGCCTCCGGGTTTCCATTAACTGTGTCTGGCCTGGGAATCATAGCTTTGCAGTGGGCACACTATGTGACCTCCAGGAAGCCCAATCCCTCTCTGGACTAGGCCTCTGAGGATGGAAGGGCAGGCTGAGGTGGTGGCCAAGGCTTGTGCCCACCCTAACCTGCTGGCTTCCTAAGGGCTCTGTGGCCACCACTCCCTATCTCAGTCCTTGTCCCAGCACCTGCTGGACACCCCCAGCTCAGCCTGTCTCTGGCTTTGGGCTTCCTGCTGCTCCAGATAGTGGGACCCAAAGGTCTGCTGACACTCAGTCCTGAGAGGGGCAGGCTCAGTCCAGGTGGTGGCACCTGCACTGACATCAGCACTGCCCGGGCATGCCCTCCCTTTGCCCTCACCCCCCTCCCCACCGCAGCCTGAACTTCTCACTCTGGAAAACCTGCTCAGGTCACCCCGGGAGGTGCTGACCAAGCAGGGCAGTCGGCAGCCAAAGGCAGCAGGAGTGTAGGACTGCAGACCGTGCTCCTGTGGAGAGGACCCCCGCCCTTCTCCTCCCTGCTGGCCACCTCTCTGGGCACCATTTCCTCATCTCTGAAACATGGACAACAACCTGGTGCAGTGACGTCCACCTGCAGGGCTGGACATTGGGTCCCAGCTGTGCAGGAGGGAGTGGGAACTGATCGCTGCCCTCTACACCCAGTCCCAGGCCCGCTCACTCGAGCTGCAAGCCTGAGTTGGGGCCAAGGGGCAGGCAGGCACCTCCATCAGCCCCTCACCTGGCGCAGTGGAGCCAGCTCCTCACACCTACAGCCAGGAGTGCAAAATCCAATTTGCTCCCTAACACCTCCTGCAGGCACCTGCCCGCTACACTGACTGTGGTGAATCTGAAGTAGCCAAAGCCTCTCTGGCTGGGGGTGTCCAGCAGCCCCCCACCACCTCTTGTCACTAGGCCCTGCAGCCACCACCTCAATGGGTGTCAGGTTTTCTCAAGAAACTCTGTTTCCCAGAATCCTTAAATCCCTAAAGCACAGTCTTTGGGACAAAGTAGCCTAGATTTAGAGAGCTCAGGTCCTGCTCAGCAGAAGGGCTAGGGGAGGAGCAGGGCAGCGTGGGGCACCCAGCAGACATTTTTGGAATGTGCCTCTCAGGGGAGCTTACTGTCTACCAAGTGGGGTTGCTTTGCTCTGGGGAGTTGCCTGAGTGTGCCCTGTGGGACAGGCCAGGTGGAGGGGCCAGGCCACCAAATGGCCCCCTCCTATTCCTGGGGGCCCCACCCCCTCACTCCAGGGGACAAGTGCAGGAGTGGGGGAGCCTGGGACAGCCCCAGGATAAATTCTTCCCTGTCAAAGACCCCCATCCACAACCCCGACATGAGGCCACAACCTGGGAGCAGCAGAGCGGGGAGTCAAGACCCCAGGAGGTGCAAGTACTACCCTAGGTGGGCCTTAGCGAGGGACGGGCAGGGAGGAGCTAAGGGAGGGGCCGCACCCCCCCACAGCTGCATAGCCATGCCAGCTCCCTGCCCTGGACCACCCTCATCAAGAGTCTTCGCCATGTGGCCAGCCCTCTGCACACACAGGCTCATGTTCACACACTCACTTGTACCCCAGGGCTCCTCCCTCCACTCCTAAGCCTGGTTTCTCCTGCAGCCTGAGCCCACCCCCCAATAGCTGGCCCTGTGTCTACACATCACGGCATGTCAGCCCTGGATCCCACCTCCTCTCCCACCCAGACCCCACCATCTCATGAGGTCTTTGAAGATGGAGATAGGCATACGGCTGGCCAAGCAGCAGCAGTTTACTGGGGCGTCGGCTAGTGGACAGGCCAGATGGGCGGATCAGGGCATGGAGGCCCGCCAGCAGGTGTAAAGTGCCCAGGCCTCTCACAGGCCAGGTGGTGGCCTCAAGCTGTAGTGCAGGTGCCATAAGCCCCAGTACTGCACCAGAGGGACCACAGTGTGGTCAGCTGAATGCCTGCTGGGCCAGGCTGCAGAGGGGGAGTGGAGTGGAGGCTCAGAAAGGTCTCTGGGAGAGCTGGGGCACCCAGGACTGGCTAAGGGCCCACAGTGCTGGTGGGAGTGGGGTGTCACCTTCCTGCTCACACTGTGGGGGCCAACGATAATTATCTTCACCTCATGCGGGAGAAGACAGGGTTCCTGAGAGGATTGGGGTTACCTGTGGCCTAAGCTACTAGCCCAGAACTCTCCCAGCCTAATCAGGCCCCACCCCACACCCTGCCCAGCCTCACCCACACATCCATGCACCATAAGGGCCTTTACTCCCAGCTCAGCCCAGCCTGCCCTTCCTGACCCAGCCTGCCCTGCCCTGCTCTCGGGGCACCACCCTCCACCTGCTCCCAGCCAGACACCGGTGACCTGTGCTTGGCCCTCCTCCCCCTCCACTCTCCCTCTCTCCAGTCTTCCTCTGCTGGGAACTCCTGCACAGACTTCAGGGTCAGCTGGGGTGTCCCTCCTTCAGGCCTGCAGAGCAGGCCACACTCCCTGCATACAGCAGGGATTGGGCTCCACACATTGTGTGTGTTGGCGGGGGGGGGGTTGTGTCTCTGCACGTTCCCGTGTTCACTCTTTTTACAGTGAGCTTGCATCATTTTTGCACCACCAGTAAATCCACTTTAAAGGAAAAAGCTGCAGGTCCCTATGAGAGCCCATAAGGACAAAATGCCATTGGCCTGGCTATGGGTAGGGGACTGGGCAGTGGGCAGTGAGGCCAGCTGGGCCCTCTCCAGGAGCAGAGAGGGCAGAGGGCAGTGGAGATGGGACCCCCCAGGACACAAGGGCTCTAGAAACCCAATTTTCACAGGGCTGCAGGGGCATGAGGGGAGGGTCAGGCCCCCAGGACATCTCAGGGCCCAAGCTTGGTGACCTGCCAACAAGGAACCCACTTAATAAACATTAGTTAGTAAATGAATATGTAACAGGCTGAGTCTTCCCAACTTCCAGGTGGGGAGACTACTCTGACAGTGGGTAACTGGCAAGACCAGGATTTGAGCTGTGTCCACTGTGAACTCCAACTTCCTAACATTCCAGGGAGGAAGGTGGGGCACCCCAGGACAGTAGTGCTCAGTGAGTCCCTAGACAGACACCATGTTCTGGTGACAATGCAGGGACCTGGTGGGGGCAGGTGATGACAGTGCCTACGGGCCACTCTGCAGTGCCAGAGGCCCCTGTCTGCCTTCCAGAATGGCCTCTCCTGTCCCCATGTGTGTCCCCTGCAGAGTGGGGAACTGTTCCTCTGGTCTGCCCATAGTCCTCGGCCTCCCCACGCACACTGCGCCCCAAGGCAGCCTGGGAGCTCCCAGGGAGCAGAGCCCTCCACACTCCTCTCCCTGTTCAGCCACCTGCTGGGACATCATCAGCCTCACACCTGGAGGGCAGACTGAGCCTGAAGGGAGAGGCAGGCCCAGGGGCCCAGAGACTGTCAGGGCAGCCATGCTCCCCACATGCCCGAGGCTACTGGCACCTTTGCAGAGGCTGCCACCTCAGCGTTCCCAGCTTGGAAACCCACCTGCCTTCTGAGGCCCAGCTGGCCGACACCCACTCCTGACCTCACCCTGCACCTGCCCGCCCTTCACTCTTCCCCCTTCTATTCCTGCTGCCATCCTGACACCTGCGCCTCCTGCCCCAGGGATCAGCCACAGGGGGCCCCAGAAAATGCTGGGGGCCATTTGTCATGGGCATTATGGACACTGCTGAGAGTCAACTGGGCGGGCTACTCCCCCTCCCCCCAGTGCCGGGATGTGCTCCTGAGCCTTGTCTCGTAGCTGGTAAGTGATCCAATGCTCAGCTCATGCTCCTCACTGGCTTTGTGGTTCCAGGGAATTCTGTGCCATTCAACAGCCCTTCCAAAGGGCTAGCAATAGGCCCTGGCTGAAGACGCAGGATGGGTGGCCCCTCGGGCCCTGTGCAGAGCACCCCAGTCTCCTCCTACCTTTGCTGACAGCACCTGACACCTGTGGGCTGAACGGCCCTGTGGAGGCTGGGGGGGCTCCCGTGGCAACCTCGAGGCCCAGGACATGGCCTTTCCTGCTCCCCGCCACGGTGTTCCCAGCCCCAGGGGCCCACCCCTCCTCTGCAGGCCGAGCCACAGCCATATGGCACTTAAAGGGGGGCTGCTGAGGAGACCTTCAGATGGAACAGATGGGCAGACACGGCACAACGCAGAGAGGAGGGGGCTGCTGGGGTGAGTCGGAAAGGCATCCTGTGACCACAGGCTTAGGGGAACCGCACCACATAAGGGCCACACGTGTCCTAGAGATGGGCTCTTGGGAGACGGTGGGGGTCAGCCTTTCTGCCTGCCCCACTCACCCATCGTCCGCTCACCCGTCAGCAGCCCCTCGGGGCTCTGCCCCTCCCTGCCCTCTCCCTCCTGCCTGAGAACAGAGCAGGGCAAGGGTGGGCAGAGCACAGAGCCAAATTAGGGGCCTCCACTATTCTTAGCTGCTGCCTGGCAAAGGTCCCCAATGCCTCTGACGCGTCCGCACCTCTCCAGAATGGCCAGATATTCTTCCCTAATCCTGCCAGGCCATTTATCCTCCTCAGTCAGGCCCAAGCATCCCTGCCTGGCCACACACTGGGCAGGACACGGGGCATCAGGGAACCAAGGGCTCATACTCGTCCAGGCAGGACTGAAGTCCAGAGAGGAAATGGTTGATGATGTTCACCAAGGCACTGCCCAAAGAAGGGCTGGCCCAGAGAAGGCTTGGGCCCTCTGCCACTAAAGCTGAGGCTCAGGGACAGACACGTGAGGGCCAATGGGCAAGGGCAGGCACCAGGAATCAATCCTGCAGTACAGATCATGGGTTGGGGCAGGGGCAAACAGACCACCCTCCAAGCCATAGGATGGTGAGGACTTTGAACCCATGACACCAGATCCCTGTACTCCCAACCTCTACTCCCCATGGAGTGATTCAGGAGGGCCCCACGTGTCATCCCCTATGGCTAGAAGGGACAGAGGGGGGCACAGAGCCCAACCATTCGTCTCACCCACCAGACCCTCTGAAAACCATCTGGTTTCTCACGATAGCTGGGCATGGCGACCTCAGGGGAATTCTCCCCACCCCACCAGCTCCCTCCCACACCCTCTTCACACGCCCCTTGACCTCCAGAATCTCACACCCTTAACACTGGGCAGCCCTGCCTGGCCAGTGAGGCAGCCGTAGGGTCTCTCTCAATAGCTAGTGAGATGCCAAGGGTGTCTGGCGAGAGGAGTACTCCATTTGAGCAATTATAAAAGCCATAAATGAATGAAAAAATGACTAGGGCCTGACGGACACCTAGCCCAAAGCCCCATTCTGCCCTGAGCTAGCTGGGCTCAGAGAAGTACAGAAGCTTGCCTCAGGCTGCACAGCAAGGTGGGGGCATAGCTCAGGAGATAGGCTTTTTCTCTTCCTTCCCTTCTTCCCATGGGGGCAGTGGTTGGGTCTCCCCCAGGTTCCCCCCTAAACCACCACCCAGGATGGGTAGGGTATTGGGCAGCCTCCAGCTAAGGCTGCCTGGCCCTATGGGTCTGTGGGAGGGTTCAGGGTGCCAGCTGCTGGGGAGGAGTGAAGTTTGACAGGTCAAAAACAAACATGGGGCTCCAGGTGAACTCCAGGTAACAGTGAATCAATGTTGAACTATAAGCACATCCACAATGTTCTAGGACAGCCCTATGCTAGGAGATAACTTGCTCTTTATCTGAAATTTAAATACAACTGGACATGGGTTTTATTGTTATTTTGTTTTGTTTTGTTGCCGTAGCTGGTGATCCAGGGCAAGGGCATCCAGTGGCCAGGCTCTGTCCAGCACCATTCAGTGCCCATCTGCTCTGCCCCCACCACACCCACAGAATCGGGCGCCTACACCAAGTGCCAGGGTCAGACCCGGAAGGAGCAGCCACCATCCTGGGCCAGCCAGATGTTCCAATGGATTTCTAGCCTGAGCCAGTCTCCCTCAGAGGCAGATTCCAGCACAGAGGCTGACCTTGCCGGGCCATGCTGACAGAGTCATGGCTCTCTCTGTGCCCATCCCTTCCCCCACCCTGCCCTGCCTCCAAGTTGCCTCCCTCTCAGCCCCTCCCCCACTCCCAGCCACCTCCTCAGTGGCACCATCACAGGGCCAGCTGGCCCTCACACCCCCACCCAGCCATGATGGTGCCCACTGCAAACACCCTCAAGGTCTCACTGACACTGGTGTAAGGCTGGGCCATCACCTCAATTCATCAACCCTAATAGGTGATTCTGACCTACTCACCCATGTACAGCACCATCAACTTTTTCTACTGGGAAAACACAATTTGCATACCCTGTGCTCTGGCCTCTTAAAAGAAGGGTCAGGGCTAATTTGTAGTTAGGTGGAGGAACAGCTTGTGACCAGGGTCAGGCCTCAAAGTATGATTAGGATTAGGGTCAGGGTGTAACCAGGATCAGGGCTCAGCATTTAACCAAGATCAGGGCTCAGCATTTGACTAGAACCAGGCCTTAGCATGTGACTAGGACATTGGCCCTCATGTGTCTGTCCTTGAGCCTCAGCTTTAGTGGGAGAGGGTCCAATACTTCTCTGGTCCAGCCCTTCTTTAGGCAGTGCCTTGGTGGCCATTATCAACCATTTCCTCTCTGGACTTCAGTCCTGCTTGGACAAGTGTGAGCCCTTGGTTCCCTGATGCCCCGTGTCCTGCCCAGTGTGTGGCCAGGCAGGGATGCTTGGGCCAGGTTGAGGAGGATAAATGGCCTGGCGGGGTTGGGGAAGAATATCTGGCCATTCTGGAAAGGTGTGGACAGGTCAGAGGAATTGGGGACCTTTGCCCAGTAGGATCAGGGCTCAGCATGTGACTAGGATCAGTCCTCAGCATGTGACTAGGATCAGGGCTCAGCATGTAACCCAGGATCAGGATTTAGCATGTGACTAGAATCAGGCCTCAGCATGTAACTAGGATCAGGGTTTAGCATGTGAATAGAATCAGGCCTCAGCGTGTAACTAGGATCAGGGTTTAGCATGTGACTAGAATTAGTCCTCAGCATGTGACTAGGATCAGGGCTCAGCATGTAACCAGGATCAGGGTTTAGCATGTGACTAGAATCAGGTCTCAGCATGTAACTAGAATCAGTCCTCAGCATGTAACTAGGATCAGGCCTCGGCATGTAACCCAGAATCAGGGCTCAGCATATGACTAGAATCAGTCCTCAGCATGTAACTAGGATCAGGGTTTAGCATGTGACTAGAATCAGTCCTCTGCATGTGAGTAGGATCAGGGCTCAGCATGTCACTAGGATCAGGCCTCAGGATGTGACTAGGATCAGGCCTCAGCATGTAACTAGGATCAGGCCTCAGCATGTGACTAGAATCAGGCCTCAGCATGTAACTAGGATCAGGGTTTAGCATGTGACTAGAATCAGTCCTCTGCATGTGACTAGGATCAGGGCTCAGCATGTGACTAGGATCAGGCCTCAGGATGTGACTAGGATCAGGCCTCAGCATGTAACTAGGATCAGGCCTCAGCATGTGACTAGGATCAGGCCTCGGCATGTAACCCAGGATCAGGGCTCAGCATGTGACTAGGATCAGGCCTCAGCATGTAACTAGTATCAGGCCTCAGCATGTGAGTAGGATTAGGCCTCAGCATGTAACCAGATCATCCTGATTAGGATGCGGGCTCACAATATAAATGTGAGGGTGTGACCATGGGGCCAGGTCATATTCAGCCCTGCCTTCTGAGGCCTGGAGCCCTGCCTTCTGAGGGAGCAGGGCTACACCACGCTGTTATCCCCCATAGGCTGCACTGTGCAAGTTTCTAGGCCTTCTTGGAGCACAGAGCCTGGTTCCCCAGGGCTCTACTGGGGGATGGTGCCCATCCCTCAGGTAACTCAGACATGAGTCAGTGTTCCTCAGACATGCCATCCTCTCCTCCCACTCACCACACTGCCAAAGGTCACTGGCCACCAAACTGCCGCCCCCCCAGAGGCTGAGTGTGCCTCAGGCCAAACCCTCCATACCCTGCTTGGGTGCAGGAAAGTCCCAGAGGCCATGAGGGGTTTGGGGACCAGGCAGGCCTGGTCTGCTTGAGCAAGGGGAGCGCCCACACATTCTCATGCTGCTGGTGACACCCTGAATAGCTTATTAGAAATTAATATTTAATTCTCTTCTGTGGATTTAGCTTAATTATTCAATTTATTATTGCAATTACTGAGAAGCACCCGGAAGCAAAATTGCTTGCTTTGAGCTTGCAGACAGGCGAGGAGGCGGGAGTCTTGCCGAGAGCATCCCAGTTTCAGAACACTGTCTTTGTGGCCTTCACCCCTATGGGGTTCCTCCTTGTGTCCCACTGAAGTCTCTCTTGTGGCAGTTAAGAAGAAAACCTCTTTTCTCTGTCAGGACTAGCTGAGAATGTTCCCTGTCCCTGCACGTCCGCCTCGGGGAAGCATCCTTGGGGTGGGGCCAGGATCCCAGCAGGGATTTGAAGGTGGGACCCCAGCTCCTTCTCTATCTTTCTGGGGAGAAGCAGGAGGAAGAGGAGGGAGAAAAGGAGGGAGGAGGAAGGGGAGAGGTGGGGGAACAGGAGAGGGAAGAACTGGCCTCTGACCTGGGCCCACATTTACAGCCTTGCCCTGGAGGAGGGCCAGTCTCCTTGTACAGGCTCCAATGCCAAAGCTCCATGAGATTCATTGACTTGCCCTGCCCACTTCCGGGCAAGTGGCAGGTCAAGGACAAGAGCCCAGGGCCACGACCACACACATGAGGTTTTGTCCCACACTTGGCCTTGGTCAGGTATTCCCAGGCCCTGCTATAGGGGAGTTCGGAGGTCCCAGTTAAGCCCCAGGGCTCCTTTCCTTCAGACACTTCCCTGACTGTCCATTTCTGAAGGAAGAGCAAAGTCCTGGGGTGGGTGTGGGACACAGGGATGGCCAGGGGTGACCCTGAGCCCTGCCAAGGGAGGCTGCAGGTGGTAGTCAGGCAGGCTCTTCCCTTCCTCTGGGCCCTCTGAGCCTTAGCTATCCTCCTGGTTCAGCCTCCTTCACCCTGCAGGCCCAGGCCCTGGAACAGCCCAGGAGTGCCAGCCCAGAGATGGGGGGAGGCAGGTCACACGGGGGCTAGGGAAAGAAGGAGGGGGTGAAGGGAGGGCCAACGGGAGAGGGCTGAGGCTGAGAGGGGAGCCCCCAAACTCCCCCACCCTCCCCAGGACGGAATGAAGGCCTGGAGGCTGAGGTTGGGGAATGGTGCCCCGGACTGGCTTTAGGGGTCAGCAGTATGTGGTGGGAGGAAAGCCAATGGACAGCCTGGGGGACAGCTCCTGGGAGCTGGACAGGTCAATGGGAGGTGGACAGAAAACACATTTATCGTGCACCAGCTGTGGTTTCCAGGGGTGCCCAGGGCCTCACTGAGCCTTACAGACACCCCGAGCCCCTAACCCAGCTCAGGCCTGAGTGGGAGCCCTGCTGAGGCCATGGCACATTTGCTACCACCCCAGGCTAAGAACACCTCAAACCCAGCACACTGCCCTCCTGGCGGGCAGGCACCATCATGCACATCAGCGCCTCTGTGGTAACAGGCACCGTATGCTGCCCTGTCTGCTGCACAATATCCATCTTATGTTTTTATTTTTCTTCCACCTTTTCCTGGCAAAGTGTCCTTTCCACTGGTCAGTCAGTCCAGACCCCTCACATGGCCCTCTGCCCAGCCATGGGGAGGTACAAGGAGGCCCCACTTGCTGGGCAGCCGCATCTGATGGGGGATGGGGACGGCCTGAGTCTGGTCACAGTTGCCTCCCCTGAACGTGGTGGCCACACAGACACTCCAACCTTTGGGGCCTCCCTGCCTTTGCCCAGGCTGTGTCGTTATCCTCAGCCCAGGGTGTCAGAGGAGCCCAGATTCACCCCTCCACGCTTAGCTCCCCAAAGCCACCTCCTCCAGGAAGCCCTCCTGCTTCCCCTCTGACTTCCCATTCTTCCTCCCCCCCCCCGCCCCATGCACCTCCAACAGCTTCCTCCCCACCAGAGGAGAGGCTGCTCGGCCAGTGTGGGGGCCGACATCTGCCTGTAGGTCACCTGCAAAGTGCTATTTACTGAACCAGTGGGCACATCACCGGTGGTCTGCATGCCTCTGAGTTGTGAGCCTCCTGGGTGTGGCCTTGCTGGCTGGAGAGCCACATGAGGACATTGTGAAGAGACATCCCACTGTGTCTCACCTCAGTCTTGTGTCTACAAAGTAAAACGCGTACATGGACAAAGTCACATATCCTATTGTGAGGGTGAGGACAGCGAGCTAGCTGCTGTGGCTGAGTGAGGTCAGTGGCCCTGCAGGGCGCTAGACTTGCCCCATCTTACAGACAAAGAAGCAGATGGAGAGAGGGGAGCCATGGGGTTTGTGGGAGGTCTGCTCCTCATACCCTCTGCTGCTCAGCTCTGACCCTGTGGGTAGCAGGCTTCTAGGCTAGGGCAGGGAGGGATAGGGCTGTCCACAGTCCCTGGGTCCAGGCTGACACCCAGGTTGCTCAGCTAGAGGCCACCTAGGTTCTCTCCCAAACCTTGTGGGAGAGTGTGAAGGAGACACTACTAATGACCACATGCTAAAGACGGCATCTGGGCCAGACTGACAGCTGCGGGCAGTGTGGCCCACCAGGCCTTGGGGTCACACGGACCCAGTTCAGGAACCTGCTAGCCTTGGGACCTCAGACTAGACACTTATTCTCCTGGGGGCGGCTTCCTAGCAGAACCCACAGCAGCATCTCCAGGGTTGATGGAGAGTATTGCGTAAAGTGCGCTCTCCCACTGGCATACAGCAAGTTATCAGGTCCTACCAGTCCTGGGTGTGTGGACACTGAGTTGCCCTGCCTCAGCCCCAAGCAGAGCATCCACCCTAGAATCTCCTGCTTCTCTGCACATTGCCCGGGCACTGAGCTCATCTCTCATCATCTTGTTGCACCTCGGATTCCTTAGCTGAGTGGGGACATTACAGCACCTTCATGGGGCTGTGGTGAAGACTCCCTTAAAGCACCTACTAAATGCTGGGTGAGGGAGTAGGGGCTGCACTGACTTCGCCTCTCTGGGTAGAAAGCTCTGCCCCTCAGTCAGGGCACAGCCCCAGAGCCTCTGGGACAGGGAGCAGGCACTGAAAGAACAGTCCACCCCCACCCCCACCTCAGGCACCAGCACACTCACACATATGCACATGTGTGTGTACTTATGCACCTGTGTGCACTCACATGCCCAACGCACACACGCACACGTGTGTACAACAAACGTGCACATGCACGCACAAACATGAATAGCATTCACATGCACACACAGGTGCACACACGTGTACAACAAACGTGCACATGCACAAACATGAACAGCATTCACATGCACACACAAGCGCAACACACACACGCAAACACACACATGCACACATGTGCTTAGGGGCCACACTGGGAAGTGGGTGGTAAGATCCCCACCACATAATTCCCACTCTCAGATGTGCTTTGCTGTCACCTTAGGTCACATCCTGAGACCTGATCCTGGCTCTTAAGTTTTTTGCACTCATGAAAGATGCTTCATGGACCATTGTCTGGATACCATAACTTTCTGTTTGCTGGGGACCAACTTTGTGACTCACTCGAGGAGCCAGGGGTTCCAACGGGGCTTCGCTGCCTGGACTCACTCATTCATTCACTCCTTCATTCATTCACTGTCATGTCCTGGGCCAAGGCCCGAAGGGGAGGCCCACAACCACCAAAGGCCAATGTAGAAAGTGCTGCTGGAGACATAGGGCTGGTGCCCTGGGAGCCCAGGGGGACCCCATGGAGAGGAAGCCTGGAGAGGAGCCGGCACCTGAGCCCAGGGCCCCAGGGAATCAGCCTCCCTCCCACCAGCCTGTTCCCTGTGCCTGTGCAAGTGTATGGCAGTGCCCAAGGTTCAGGGTGGGGGGGGTGGACCCTTTTTAAGCACCGGCTCCCCCATGCTGGGACTTGCCCTTACCAGCTGGTATTCCTCTGCATTTTCTTCCATTTTCCACCCCTGAGGAGCCCCCAGGCAGGGCTGACTAGTGCCCTGTTCCTAGGGCACTCCTCTTTATTCTGACATGCAGGGGCTTAGTCCATGGCACGCGGAGCCTGACCCAGACACTTCCTCTGCAGAGCCTAGAGGTGCTACTCTAGAAACAGCTGCACTTTCCTGGACAAGGAGTCCGGTGGGAATAGAACCTCTGAGAGGGAGATGGGGGCTGAGGCCATGAGCTGGGCTCCATCCAGGACAGGCAGGTCAGCTTTGTCCCGCTATCTGCCATGGCCAAGTTAACCCCAAGCCTGACCAGACTCAGTACAGACCTAGAGCACATGCTGGATTCTGATTCTGGCCACACTCTGGGCCCCAAACTTAGTCCCAGTGAAGCCTAGGCACTGGGCCAAGAGGGAGCGTGGCTGGGTGGTCCTTCCACACTGTTGGGGACTTGCCCTCTTCTGGGACCTATTTGGCAGTGTCCATTGTTCTACCTGCCAAAGGCCTGTGCTGACCTGACTCTCCTGGGCTCCTGTGAGGACCAGACAGTAGGTGATGTCCCTTAACTGGAGGAGCTGAGTCCATTCAGGCGCAGACTTTAGCACTGGGCTGGGGTGCTGGAGGTGGACCTGGACAGCAGGGTGGGTGGGGCCTGCATCAGCCTCCAGGAGCACTCGGTTGACAAGACCGCCCCTCACCACTGGGAGTGGGACGTGGGTCCAGCTCTGGCACTGGTGGACTTTGTCCCAGTTGAGAGGCAGAACCTTACCCTCAGAGATGGCTTTTCTCTGCAGAAATAGTGACCCTGCACTTGAGTGGTGCCTCCCCTTCCCAGCTGCTGTTTACATTCAGCCACCGTCCTCCTCTGTTCTTAGAGCAGCACACCACCTGGGAATGAGGGCAGGCACCTCAGCCCTGCTGCTCTGGGGACACTGAGCCCAGAGTGCAGGACCTTGGCAGGCTGGCCAGTTGGCCACGTGGGTGTCGAGGGCTTTGGGGGCAGAGGTGTCTGCCATCTCTCTTCTGGCTTGGCTAATACACCACAGGACACAACAGCAAAGTGGAGGTGCAAAGCCAGTTCCCAGGACCCTGCCTGCCCTCCAGAGACTCTGGGGCATCTGAGCTGCAGTCATGCCCCACCCGCAGGCCTCAGAATTCCTCCCATAGCTATTGTCCCTGGAGTCACCACCTGTTGGGAGGACTCAGAGCTGGGAGGGGGACCCTGTGGCCCCTCAGGGGCAGGACTCCACCCAGGCCCACACCCAGAGGCCCCTCCAGCCACCTTCTCTGCTCAGTCACTCTCCTCTGGCTACAGAGCTTGGGATTTGCAGTTGTGGCATGAGGGCACCAGAGGGACAGGGCCACTGCCCTGAGCCCCAGGCCTAGTGGAGGCAGGAAGCTCAGGCTCCTTAGCCAGAACTGCCACTGAGAGTCTGGCAGGACCACAGAGGGCTCCAACATGGAGCAGCAACCAAAGCAGGTCAGAGAGGACTACCAGGGTCACCCTTCCTGGCCCTGCCCTACCTCGCTTGCTCCCTCGGGCAAGCTGCTGAGCCTTGGCTAGAAAATGGATAAGGTGACAGGCCCTCCCTCTCTCCCACAACCTCAGCGCTGGGTAGCCTAGGCGCCAGGAGTTCATTTTGTTACTCAGAGCTCAGAAGCAAAACCTTAGCAGACCTGAATGAAGTAAGGCCACCCGGGGGCTTTGTGGGTCCTACCACCAAGGGAGGGAAGAGCTGATCAGAGACAGAGGGATGTTACATAACAGCCGGTAGCACATGCGTGTCCACCTGGAAACCCAAGACCTTCTGAATCCAGAGCCTCCTGTGCAGGAGCTGGGACGCTCCCCTCCTCGGCAAGCCGTGAGGATTAGCTCGTGGTGTGGGATGCTGAGTACACGGCAGACCGATAACAAACATGAGATTCTCCTCCCCATATCCCAGGGTCCCCTCTTCAATGCCCAGTGATTCTAGAGCAGGGCAGCCCTGAGTGAGTGATAGGGCCCTGCAGAGCTGACCAGGTGTGGCATCTGCCCTCTCCCTCAGACCCCTCCTGCTGGGGTGACCAACTTGCACAGAGTTTACAAGCAGAGGAATTAAGTGTCCCACCATCAGGTGGTACCAGCCACATTTGGAAGCAGCTTACACAGATCCTCTAGCCCTTACCAAGCTTCAGATCACACAGCCCCACCCGACACCTAACTGCAACCTCAAGAGAGGCCCCAATCTAGAACCACCCAGCTGAGATACTTCGAAATTCCTGACCCACAGACACTATGAGAAAACAAATGTGTATTATTGATTTTAGGCACTAAGCTTTAATCTAATTTGTCACTCAGCATTAGTGACTCATATACCTGCTTAACAAACTTTTAGAAGGTCCATATTGACACCAAAGCCTGGAAGCCCTTTCCAGGTCTAGCCTGGGACTTTGTGCTCTGAAGACACCCACCCATCCCTGCCGAAGGAGCTGGTAGAGCTTCCTGGACTAGCTCCCCCGACTGGTGCTGCAGGTTCCCCATGCGTGCAGACCATGTAACCCACCACGCTTTGCTCAGTCTTTTGGCCCTAAGGCAAGTTAGTCATGACCTCCTGAAGGGTGGTATATGGAAAAATGGAGGCTTCGGGCTGCACTAGCCTATGGCTCTGGGTTCCAGGATCATATGTTCACCACTGGGCCCAGCCCATACTCCTGATACAGAGAAAGTGTTCAACACACACATGGAGGATGAATGAAGGAAGGTGAATGGATGGATGGTGGATGGGTAGAGAGATGGCAGATAGGTGGATGGTGAATAAATGGGTGGTAGATGATGAATGGATAGGTGAGTGGATGAGTGGATGGTAGATGGGTAGATGAGTAGATAGATGGGTGGGTAGTAGAGGGATAGATGGAGGGGATGGATTGATAGTGGTGGGTGGATAGATGGATGGAGAGAGAGATGAATTGACGGTGGATGGACGAATGGATAGTGGATGGATAGATGAATGGTAGATGGTAGATAGATAGATGGATGGAGATAGATGAATGAATGGCTTATGGATAGATGGACAGATAAATGGTGGCTGGACAGATGGATGGGGATGGATGGATGAATGGGGGATGGACAGACAGAGGGATGGCTGGTGGACGGATGGATGGATGGATGGATGGATCAGTGGTAGATGAATGGATGGTGGATGGATGGATGGATGAATGGTTGATGGATGGATGGGAGATGGGAGATGGTGGAAGGATGGATGGATGGAGGATGGCAAGCAGATGGTAGATAGAAGTACACATGGATGGATGGGTGGAGTGTCAGATGAGTAGATGAGCAGAGGGTGGATGGTGTGGGAGCAGGAGGAGCACTCACCACAGAGGGCATCACTTTTGGACAGATGTAGTGATGATGAGGATGATGACCAGCAGTGCAGTGACCCTGGCTGACAGGAAGTAGCACTTGTTCTTGCCTACCTGGAGCTGGGAGAAAGAGAGTTCCTGCGTCCTAGCCCTCCAGCCTTCCATCCTCAGGAGCATTTGACTTACATCCACTTTAAGTTGTGGTGTGTAGGGGGCTGGGCTCCCCTGGGGCAGCGCTCGGGCAGAACCTGTCTTTTCAGGGCTCTGCCCTGGGTTGGCCTGTATGGTCATTCAGGAATTGTTCTGGGTGGGCCTTGGAGCTAGGTCCAAAGGAAGGGTGGCAGGAGGCTCCAGGGTCACCCAGGCCTAAGCAGGATTCTCAGTTTGCTTCCCTCAAGATGGGGGACCTCGGCTATGTCCATTTTTGGCATCTTGGATTCTTTTGTAAACATAGGATGATGCCATTGACTCCATAAGGACATTTGGAAGCCTTAAGGTTTTATTTTTTTTTATCTTGTTTAGTACAATAAAAAAGTCTTAAAATTAAGATGATGTGTGGGAAGCACATAGCCTGGGGCCTGACAAATACCAGACACACAGTCCTCACTAGATATTCTCAGTGTCCTCGCATATCCTTATAGTTATTATTAATTTAACACATTCTGAGCTAGCAAAGGTCTCACGGAGAAGACAGACAGACTGATCTGTGTTGGGGGACTGTCACTAGGGAGAACAGGGAGGCTTCATGAAGAAGGCGATGCTTATCCAGCTCTTGAATGGGGAGTGCGAACTTCCCCGGCAGGCCAGGAGATGAGGGAGGCAGGACTGCAGGAGAACCCAGAGCAAAAGTGAGAGCTTAAATAATATGGCAAGTCACCAAGTATCCACAGCAGGGAGCAGGGTGCAGGGGAGGAAAGGAGGTAGGGTGAGATGGGAAGGCCCCCAGATCATGGTCTATAGGACACCATCCCCGAGACAGCTGGAAGACTTGAGGAGTGCAGAACAGGGGAGTCACAGACGTTCAGCAGTGTGGAGGCCACTTCAGAAGCCAGACCAGAGACAGACAGGGTAGGGGATCCAAGACAGAGAGACCAGCCTACCGTGCATTCACTCCACCCACCCATCCATCCATCCCTCCCTCCCACCCTCCATCCATCCATCCATCCATCCATCCATCCATCCATCCACCCACTCATCCATCCATCCATCCATCCCTCCCTCCCTCCATCCACCCACCCATCCATCCATCCTTCCTTCCCACCCTCCCTCCATCCATCCATCCACTCATCCATCCATCCATCCATCCCTCCCTCCATCCATCCACCCACCCATCCATCCATCCCTCCCTCCCACCATCCATCCATCCATCCATCCATCCATCCATCCATCCATCCATCCACTCATCCATCCATCCATACACCCACTCATCCATCCCTCCACCCACCCCACCCATCCATCCATCCATCAACCACCCACCCACCCACCCATCCATCCATCCACCCACCCATCCATCCATCCATCAACCCCCCACCCACCCACCCATCCATCCATCCATCCACCCACCCACCCACTCATCCATCCATCCATCAACCCCCCACCCATCCATCCATCCATCCATCCATACACCCCCCCCCCCCCCAAAAAAAAACCCGGGCCGGGGCCCCCCCCCCCCCCCCACACAAAACCCACCCCGGGCCCCCCGCCCCCCCCCCCCCCCCCCCACACCACCCCCCCCACCACC
>CAUYON010100698.1:0-10351 GCA_963573935.1 Arctocebus calabarensis | reverse complement strand
AGTCCAGTTTGGGCTCCGATGGGGTCACTGTCCCAGGAGGCCTTCACCTCTGGGGACAGGCCACCCTCCAGGGGTCACCCTTGCATTCTGGACAGGGGCCAGGTGGCTTGCCCAGCCAGTGGTACTGCTGGGGGCAGTCTTCATAAGAAGTATTTTTAAATTACTGAAAGAATCTCAGTCAAAAGGGAAAAAAATTAAACAACTATCATACATACTGACAAAGAGCTTAGGGACAAAATACTAAAGGAGGGATGACTATTTCTCCTATTAGAGTGCCAGGAAACTTCACAGAAAGTTGACATTTGCCTTGACGAGAGAATAGGATTATATCAGGCAGAGAAAAGTTGATTGTAAAGGTTAAATAGAATCCAGTCCAAAGAGCAAGGATGAGCCAATGACCAAGGGGATTTACATGACATCGTGGAGAATCTATGGAAAGTCAGTGGCTGGGCCTGCTAGACTGTAAGTGAAAAGGAATAAGCAGCAATGTGAAATGACATAAGAAAAGTAGCCTGGGACCCAACTTAAAAATGCCTGTGATGCCATAATACATAAAGATTTGATGTCTTGCAGTCAATATGGACCTAATGATTGCAAAGAGAAGCATCAAAATTAAGTTTGTCCTTCTAACATTTTATTCTCCCCTGGATTAACAAATATTATTCCAGTTATAGCTACAGCCCCTCAAAGGTCATGTCCCTGGCCAGGTGCAGTGGCCACAGCTGTAATCCTAGCATTGCAGGAAGAAGCAAAAGGAGTCCTTGAGCTCAGGAGTTTGAGACCAGTGTGAGCAAGAGCAAGACCCCCATCTCTACTAAAAACAGAAAAAGTAGCCGGGCATGGTGGCACATGCCTATAGTCCCAGCTCAGGAGGCTAAGGCAGGAAGACCACATGAGCCCAGGGATTTGAAATTGCTGGGAGCTATCATGATACCACCACTATGCTCTGTCTTAAAAAAAAAAAAGAAAAAGAAAAAAATACATTTGTAACTGGTGCTAATTTGATCTAATATTCAGGGCAACTTGAGTATCTGTAGTCCTCAAATGTGACTCAAATAACCTCTCTACTGTAATCAAAGTTTGCCTCAGCCTTTCCCCCATCCACCCCCATAGCTAAACTCTATTAATTCTTACCATCAGATCAGGAAATGCTAACAGGCAATATATTTACTAACTGGAAACATGTTCATGGTCAAAGCTTTCTATACTTCACCCTGTATCTGAAAATTCTCTTCTTGATTCATATCTTATCCTGGTACTCACTGCCTGCTCTTGTAGTAAGTTTTCTTTCCATAGTTGTGTTGGTGTCAGAAAAGGTGAACCCACGCCCTTATCCTTAACTCCATGAATTACCGCAGCACAACTTTTTTCATAGGTAACATAAATTTACTGAGGCTTGGGGAAAAAAAAGTGTGTGTCATCCATCCCACAATAAGAAGTGGATAACATACAATACTAGATTTAGATTCTCTACTCTTACAAGTCCATTACCCATCCATTTCTCTGGATATTTTTTTTGAGACAGAGTCTCACTATGTCCCCCTCAGTAGAATGCCATGGCGTCACAGCTCATAGCAATGTCAAACTCTTGGGCTTACGTGATTCTTCTTACCTCAGCCTCCCAAGTAGCTGGGACTAAAGGCACTCACCACAACACCGGCTATTTTCTGTTGCAGTTGTCATTGTTGTTAGGCTGGCCTGGGTGGGGCTCCAACCTGCCAGCCTCGGTTCATGTGGTTGGCGCCATTACCACTGTGCTAGAAGCACCAAGCCCTCTCTGGATATTTTTACATGGCCAACTTTTCTACTCAGATACTCCAAACTCCCCGGAATAGAGCTGGGGACCACCCTCAACCTCGGGGTCCCTCAGACACAAACTCAAGTTGAATAAATTCCCGTTTACTCTGCAAAGTAATTCAGCCTTCAGCCACTTTCATATCCAAACAGTACTAAGCATTTATTTTATAAACCCCCATGATATATTTTTTAATACCAAAATAAAAATGACTTATCCTGGTTAAGGTCAGCCTACCCCAGGCAATTCCAACAACAGCCAACTTTTATCTTCAGCTAGCTAAACACAGGCATGAACTAACTATGCTCATAACCACACATCCCAGGACTCTGCACTCAGAACAAGAGAATAAGGCTCCAAGGGCCATGCAGGACTCAGCTCAGAGGCTTCTGCCACAAGAAGCCTATAGTTCCTGGAAGAGCCACAGTCCGAGGTCAGAGGACAGTAACAGGACCCTATATGGCAGAGTCTCAGGGATGCAGGTAGTAATGGGGATTCCACCTCTGGAGGAATATCACCAACACCTGAGCCTGAGCTGAACTCCTCCTCCCCTGGGGAGCTCTTCAGCTCCTCCAAAGAAGAATTGTTATGAGATGCAGGGAGCCCCTTGGGCCCAGCTGCCACGGAGCAGATGGTCATAGACAAATCTCCTGAACAAAACATGAAGTACGGAAACAGAGTCCCTGAGAAGGAAGCCGGAGGGAAGGAGAAAATGTGGGACCCATCATCCATGTTAAAGAAGGAAACATCTCCTTCACTGTAGTCCAGGAAAACACCTACTCTGTGGGGAACCCGCTGAAGGTACAGCTGAGTATCAGGTTTAGTACTGGCACAAAATCCAACATCAAACTGCCCCATAACCCAGAACCCCTTATCCGGGACTCTTTGTACCAGTCTGTCCTTTTCACATCTTCCCTACAGACCCCCAGAGTCCACTGGCTGCCGTCTGCATTCTCAACCTCCACCTCCCAGTAAACTCGCCCTGATGTTATGCCCTCAAGGCCCAACACACTAGAATAGGCATTTGAGTCACCACAGGTGTCCTTCCAAGTCAGTGTCCTCTTGTCATGAGAAATGGCAAGGTTGGAATGGGCACAGCCTGGATTCAGAGTAACAGACCCTGCAGAGAGAGTTACCAGTCACAGAAGGCCCTACTCTGCCCCATAACAAGAGTGCACACACCCCTCACTCCACCACTTAGCTGCATGGGGAGGGGTGGGCGCTCTCCAAGCTGACGAATAACCCAAGAGACTCATTAGATGGTTACATATGTCACAGGCTCCTTGAAGAACAGGGCCAGCTTTGCAACAGTCAACTCCATCACCAACCCATCACCAATCATGGTGCCAGCACCTGTATAATCACAGAGAACAAAAGAAGCCAGAAGCCAAGAGGGCAGCAAAAGGAACACCCAGAAAGAACAAGAGGTCACTCACAGGCCTGGAACTGTTCCGTCCGCCAATCTACAAGAGAACCACAACGTTCATATCAGGGCCATGCAAGGATGGTACACATCAAAATAAAAACCTAGTCTTCTGATACATCATGATACAAGAGTTAGGGGGGAAAATACATTTGAAAATATTCATCTGACTTTCATTCACAAACCACACACACACACATATCAATCATGCTACAACCTTCATAATGAAAGCTAAGCCATAAAGCTTAACACCCAGGCATTGATAGACTAGACAACGCCCAGATTTCACTATCAAATTACAATTCCTCATGTCTGTATTAATACAACTTTCCTGAAAGCTAGGGCTTTTTAAGAAAGAATTGAGGGGATTAAAATTTCTAAAACCTCCATTTACTTGTAAAAATCTGACTGAGCTGATCTTGTAGGTAATCTCTAAACCATGAGCAAAGAGAGAACTACCTCTGGTGAGTTGAACTTGAAGGATGACTGTAAACCGTAAGTGAAAACTCAAGGTACAGGGTAAGGGAAATCTTGCCCAGTTAGCAGGCAACAGGGAAGTTTCTAGGATAAGAGAAAAGAAGTTCAAATCAGGAAGCACATATATCCAGTGAGAGGTCAGATGGTAATGACCTCTTTTCCCCTCTTCATGTACTGGTGGGAGGAAAAACATCCCTATAAATAAGGAAGAACCCAGAAATACTGGATCGAGCCTTCTGGCTCCCCTAAGACTTGCCCAAAGCTTTTCTGATGGATTGAAAGCCTCTACCAGAAACTCCACTGTGATAGGTCCCTCACAAAGATGTCTATGTTCCAAGCCCCAGAATGTGTAAGTACGTTACATAAGAGGGGGACTTTATAAATGTGATTAAGGTTAAAGATTTTGAGATGGGGAGATTAACCTGGACTGTCCAAGTGAGCTCAAACTGATAGCATAAACTCTTTTGGCGAGGGCTGGGTTTGAACCCTGGCATATGGGACTGGCACCCTACTCTTTTGAGCCACAGGCACTGCCCAGATAGCATAAACTCTTGAAAGCAGAGAACTTTCTTGGCTGTAGTCAAAGAAGTAGATGTAATAACAGGAGCAGTGTACGAGACATGCTGGTTTTGAAAAATGCAAGAATAGGCCTACAAAGGAAGGAAAGCAGATGACTTCTAGAAGCTGGAAAAGACAAGACCCTCCAGAAAGGAACGCAGTCTAGTCAAAAGGTGTATCAATTTTGCAGCCAGAGACAAGTGATCCAGACTACGAACTTCACCTCAGAGTCACAGGAAGAAGGACCAGCAATGCTCCCTAACAGCCACATGAGATCTGCCCCTTCTCAGCAGACACCAATCCAAGGACCTTAAGGACCAGATCAAACTAGCCTCCCCAGAGTGAGGACCTGACATGGGAAGCACAGAGTCCCCCTCTCCCCCACTGTCCTCCAAACTCTATGCTCCTTTTAGAGAAGAAGAAAGATCACCTGCCAAAGCAAATCATATGTATATTATAAAACACCAAAATGTCTTCAACTGGAAAGTTTCTGCCTCCAACAGGGTGGAGCCTCAGGAATAAGATTAGAACAATAAGTAACAAGTAAATAACATTCATCTTACACATGAGTGCAAGATCACCATTGTCACCTATCCAGGTTCAAAAGGTATTTCCATCTTTGTTGATTTGCTTAATGGAAAGAGGATCACAGAAAACAGTATGGTACCCCAGATGATCCTTTGAGAAAAGTGAACTTTAATTTACTTTTTTCTCACCAAGACATGAGTGGATACTTGTTTATAATTTTCCACAGCACTACTGATAGATTACCAAAGAAGAAGAAAGAGAAGGAGAAGGAGACAGGAGAAAGGAAAGAGAAGGAAGAGAAAAGAAAACTGGCATTTAATTTTGGGACAAAGGGTATCAAGGGCTATGCTGCACACTTTAATGCATTCTTCACTTAATTTCCACAGCAAATCCTTTGGTTGCAAATTATTGCTCTCTTAAGATGAGAACAGGCATTTGTCCACCTCACACTTAAACCTGTCAATATGAAATGTTGATTCTAGTGTAATGATAACATTTATAAAATAAAAGTGTATGTAAGACATACATTAAAACACATAGACTAATTCAGCAGAGAAGGGGGAGATGGCACAAGAAGACTATTTGAACTTCATTTTTTATTAAACAAATCCTCAGGAGAGCCAGTCCAACTCTCTGGGTGGGTTCCTCATGCATCTGGTCCACCCCCAGCCCTGCTTCATCTCATGACTCATCCCTCTCTGTCTCTCAGACTCTGTCCCTGACTATGGGCAGAATCATTTGGAGCAGGGAAGGGCAGGTCACACAGGCTCAGAGGCACAGACCTCAACCCACCCAGTGTTAAGGACCCTAGGGATAGCCCTCACTATACTCATGTTCCAACTGCTGCCAGGAGGCTGAGAGGCCTCATTCCCAGGGGCAAACTCACATGTTTATTTCAAAATGGCTTAAAAATAAATGTCTTTACTGAAAACTCTTATAGCAGTATCAGGGAGTGGATTATGTTTCATGCAGTCAAGTAACCTGCAAACCCTCTTCACACTTCCCAAGTCAGAACCCCTTGCTAGGGATTTCAGTACTTTCCTCCACTCCCTAAAGCCAATCCTGGGCACTGTCCTCTCTCCTCCCCACCTAGTCTTTTCTTCCCCTATTTGCTCCCCAATTTTCTCAGGTAAACAATTTTAACCTCTCCAGGTTTCTTCTTTTATGTATAATCTTTGTGAGAGGTTTTTTATTTTGCTTTGTTTTGTTTTTTTGAGACACAGTTTCACTTTGTCACCCTGGGTAGAGTGCTGTGGCATCATAGCTCACAGCAACCTGAATTCTTGGGCTCAATAGATCTTCTTGCCTCAGTTTTTCATTTTTAGTTGAGATGGGTCTCACTCTTGCTCAGGCTGGTCTCAAATTGATGAGCTTACGCAATCAGCCCACCTCGGCCTCCCAGAGTGCTAGCATTACAGGCATGAGCCACCACATCCAGCCCTTTTATGTATAATCTTCACACATTACCCCTAAAAAACCTAACCAAGGGCCAGGTTCACCAAGCAAAACAGGATTCTCCTAAACAGAGAGAAAATGGTTGTGAACAATTATAAGTTGCTTTTTTCTGTGACACAAACACATACATGGAATTTTGCATATAATTTCAGGCAGTTCACAGACTCCACCTCTGTGGCCTTATGTTGGGCCATAAACATCCTAGAGACTCTAGACCCCAGATACAGAGCATTTGCTCAAAAGCAACTAATTCCTCAGCAACCAAGGAGGCTTAGAAAAAGAAACCTGGTTTGTACAGCAAGACAGATGCACAAGGCAGCAGACAGGAGACAAATATCCCTGGAGCTGAGGACCAGGAAGGAGCAAGATAACCAAAACCTGAGCAACAAGCAGAGGAACTTTTGGGTAAGAGGAATACAGAACCAAAGACTCCCCAAGGAAGCTTGACCCCTAAAAATGCAAGCATGATTTCTTTTTGTTTTGTTTTGGTTTTTGAGGCAGACTCTCACTTTGTCACCCTCAGTAGAGTGCTGTGGCATCGCAGTTCATAGCAAACTCAAACTCTTGGGCTCAAGCAATTTTCTTGCCTCAGCCTCACAAGTACCTGGGAATACAGGCGCCCACCACAACGCCCGGCTATTTTTTTTTTTTTTTCCCCACACACTAGGTCTCGCTCTGGCTCAGGCTGGTCTCAAACTCATGAGCTCAGGCAATCCACCCACCTTGGCTCTGTAATCCAGAGTGCTAGAATTACAGGCATGCACCACCATGACCGGCCAAAAGCGTGATTTCTAAACTCTTCTTCAGACCAGCAATTCCTGATCTACAAAGTCATGCCCTGCTTTCTTCAGAGCTAAACTCTCCACTGTCACTGCACCACAAAGTATC
Organism: Arctocebus calabarensis; assembly: GCA_963573935.1. Lineage (NCBI taxonomy): Eukaryota > Metazoa > Chordata > Mammalia > Primates > Lorisidae > Arctocebus > Arctocebus calabarensis. The sequence continues at coordinate 3,227 of CAUYON010100698.1, read as the reverse complement.
AACTGAACAAGGTGTTGTCCTGGGGTCTTTGCCAACCCTGACAGTGACCTGCAGTAAAGGAAGGTCCAGAACGGTAACAGATCAGTGTTCCCAAGGAGGAGTCCCACAGTCTCTGATGGAGACTGTTGAGAGTGACAAAGAGGGCTGGGCAGTGGCTTATGCCTGCAATCCTAGCACTTTGGGAGACTGAGGCAGGTGGATTGCTTGACCTCAGGAGTTTGAGACCAGCCTGAGCAAGAGTGAAACCCTGTCTCTAAAACTAGCCAGGCAATGTGGTAGGCACCTGTAGTCCCAGCTACTCGGGAGGCTGAGGCAAGAGAATCACTTGAGCCCTATCTCAAAAAAAAAAAATTGGCAAAAAGAGAAGGGGCACTGACAGAGAAGACAGGACAGAGACTAAGGGAGGAAAAGCCAGAGGAAACAGCAGAGTCACTCACCTGCATACAGTTGGGCTTTCCTCCAGGCTGAAAGAAAACACACCCTGGTTAGACCCCAGTCAGAAAAAACCTGCTCGGAGTGATCCTACTGACCCTTGCCTCGCCTGTGCTGGAAACCAGGTGAGGCTATCCATAGGAGGAGAGAGGCTGGACAGCAGAGTGCTGTGGGAAATTCCCTGTACACAGGCCAGGAGGCCTGAATTTTGGCTTTCAGATAGCTGCCTCTGCCTCAAAACCTCAAAAATTGATATTCTATTTTCAGTTGTGCTGCTAAGAATAAAAAAATTATGATACCATGTGAAATATTTAGGGAAAAAAATTTGAATTGTTCCATTATCATTAAAAAGCATTTTATTATACCCAGTCTTTTTCTGGCAAAGATTTGGGAAATTACCAAAAAAGAGGACTGATTTAAGGACAGGGATGTGAGGTGAGTTCTGGGATAAAGGTAACCAATATTTCAGAGATAAATTATTTCTAAAGATAAACACCACTATTATGGGGAGCATTCAGAGCCCATCCCACTCCCTAATGTGGTCAGCAGCCCAGTCCTCTCATCATCACTTTTTGATCAGCACCTTCAGGAGCTGAAGAGAACAGACTCCCTGGAAGCTTTTACAGAGATGGGGTCTTGCTATTTGGCTCAGGCTGGTCTCCAAGTTGTGGCCTCAAACAATTCTTCCACGGGCCTGAGGTACCAGGCCCACTGGCTGGGGTTTGGGGCTCAGGGAAATGGGGAGGCAGGACCCAACTTATTTACATAGCTTATTTAATGAAGCATCAGAGCATCTGGCTTTTGGCTTTCGGGTGCAGACTGCGAGTTAGATGCACTGAAGGATAAAAAACTAACAATGTAAATTATAAAAAAAAAACTAACAATGTGGTGGACAGGCCAGGATTGCAATAAGATCCAGGATGCATAAGAGACTCCAGGAGTCATCATCACACTCGAGTTCCCAGGCACACCCAAGAACAGCTGCCCAGATATGGAAGAGCCCAAGGAGCAGGGCTCCACCTCCCACCAGCTTCTGCTTTTGTCACCAGGGAGCCGGGATCCACAAGTCTGTGCCTAAATAAAAACAAAGACAAGGGAAAAGTGGGCTAAGTAGAACAAGAAACTAAGGGACATGTGCAGAGTCACTCAACAGCCCCGTAAGCTTTCTTCCTCTTGTCTGAAAGGCAACAAGGAAAGGGGTAAGCTGAAAGCCAGAATGTCTCCCCAAAGGATGCAGAGAGTTCAAAAGAGAGAGTAGAACTTACCAAGATCTTCCTGGAGTGCACCTGAAAGAGAGTAAAAAAAAAAGCATGAACTCCCACCCCTTAGAAAAGGAAAGACCAGAGAACCCATCAAAAACTATTTTTTGCACTTGATCTTAGCCAATCAGCTGAGAAGTGATAAGAAGTATTTTTCCGTATCCTAGAAGAACTTCTAACCCCAGTCCCACCCAAGCCTCCACGGCTCCAGCTGTCCTCTCATCTCCTCAGACACCTGCCCTGTGGCCCGAGCCCGGGGTCGCCCTGGAGAGCAGGCCCCGCAGACTCTCAGCACCAGCTCCCGCGCGCGCCAGCCCTGGCCCGCTTCCTGCCCTACGGCGGCCGCCAGCGCCTCCTCCTTCGCCTTCTGGTCCTCCTCCTTAGCCCGGCGCAGACTCTCCCTTTCCTTCTGCTCCTGCAGCTTTGCGGAATAGTCTCTCTTGATAAAATATCCGGCCCCAAAGAGTAGGAGACCCAGCATGACCATACTCACAGCAAACACCGACTTCCAGGGACAGGCCTGAGGGAAGAGGGCTCTGTGGCCCGGGCAGTGACACAGTCGGGAGCACAGCCCAGGAGGATCAGCCCAACACACTCAGCCTGCCTCCCTCGCACCCTGCCGGGACCAGGGAGCAGCACTGACCGGGGAGGAAAATGGCCGCCACCTTCTCCTGGCCCAGGATGGGGTTGAGGATGGAGCAGGTCACATTCCCCACAGAGCTGTCTCTCGCCGCCAGGGCGGCCTCCACGCTGAATAGCTCCTCAGCATCTTGGGCATGGGCCTCAGAGAACGCCAAGAACTTCTCTCCGCTGAGTCTCTCCACTGGACCTGGGGCTTTGGGGACCACCCAGAGGCCGTGCACACCACGCGGATCCCATCGTCCTCTGGCCCGTCAATGCGAACTTCAGGAGCAGAGCCCACCCCTGCGAGAGGGAGCTATGGAGCCTGTGACGCGTCCTCGAAACCCGGGAGCCCCCCGGGAGGGGGAGGGAGTGTCGGAGCACAGGTCAGATTTCCTGTAGGAATAGCTGGGAGAGCACCGGCAGAAGGACGTGGAACCGCAAACTTCGCTGCCTCCCGGCTCCTTAGGATCGTGTTCCGGCTGCTTTAGCAATAAACACTGTTCACTAAGCCAGAATGACTTTTCTTTTTTTTTGGCCAGGGCTGGGTTTGAACCCACCACCTCTGGCATATGGGGCCAGTGCCCTACTCCTTTGAGCCACAGGTGCCTCCCAGGAATGACTTTTCTTGCTTAAACTATTAATTACCCTATGCTAATGGAGTTAATATTTTACATCCTTTTTTAACAAACTCATAATAGCCCTTTTTTTTTTTTTTTTTTGAGACAGTGCCTCAAGCTGTCACCCTGGATAGAGAGCTGTGGCATCACAGCTCACAGCAACCTCCAATTCCTGGGCTCAAGCGAGTCTCCTGCCTCCGCCTCCCAAGTAGCTGGGACTACAGGCACCCACCACCATGCCCGGCCATTTTTTGGTTGCAGCCGTCATTGCTGTTTGGCAGGCAGGGGCTGGATT
>CAUYON010100693.1:0-23198 GCA_963573935.1 Arctocebus calabarensis | reverse complement strand
ACGTACACCTAAGCTGGTGGATTGGAATCCAGCCTGGGCCTGCCAAACAACAATGATGGCTACAACCCAAACAAAAATAGCCGGGCGTTGTGGCGGGCGCCTGTAGTCCCAGCTACTTGGGAGGCAGAGGTAGGAGACTCGATTGAGCCGAGGATTGGAGGTTGCTGTGAGCTGTAATGCCACGACACTCTACCCAGGGCAACAGCTTGAGGCTCTGTCTCAAAAAAAAAAATTACTCTAGTAAAAAAATAAATAAATAAATGTAAGTTTTCATCTGTGAGGAAATAATTTCCAATATAATGAGGTATGAGTATGATGTTATCTTTGGCTAGTAGCTATGGGACTACAATTTCTGTGAAAAAGAGCTAGAATATCTCTCTAGCCAGTAAGTAATGAAAAATTTCCAGTATGCACCTTCTGTAACACTCATTGCCTTCTTTGTATCAATAAACTTTTGTTGAAAGGATGAATTAAAGAGTCACACTTAGTAATGGTGTTATGGGTCCCCATTGTATTACTCCAGTCAGTTTCTTTTCTAATTATCATGTTCAAGATGATATATTAAGATTAATTTCCATCAAATAGAAGAAATGAGATCTTAGTATTTTATAATCACCAGAAAGAAAAACATTTACAAGAAACTTCTATGAAAACCCTGATATGACTACATTAAATTTCTTAATGTTGGTATATCAATTGTTATAACTTGGTGGATTTGAAACCACTATAACTACTGAATGAAAGATATTCCTTCAGAAAGTTCAGGAGAACTATACAATAGTAAACAATGTGAATAGGCCTGACAAGAACTACAGAGAAGGCAGGAGGAAGACTGGAAAGCTGCAGATAATTTTACATTTTCCTACCAAGCTGTGAATAAAGTAGAGGAAATTGAAACGAGAAGTAGACCAGTGCATTTTATTTGATTTTTGTGAAGTACTTCATATCTGCCCACCTTTAGAAAGCAATTAACTGCAATTATTAATAAGCTGTCATCAAGCACAAACAACTGGACAGAATGCTGAAGTAAAAAAGAACTTGCCTAGAAAGTACAAAATTTTTGTCTTTAAATATGGAAAGTGAACTGCAGTGATGAATAAGATGTTTGTTTTGTTTCGTTTCTGTTGTTATATGCAATCTAAACTCATATGTTACTAATACCTTAAAAGCCAAGATGTAAGACCATCAGAATCTATCAAATGTTCCAAATAGTTATTGCTAATCATGTATATAACACCTTCACTTTTTGAGAAATGATAAAAAAAAATAGAGCTATTATAGAGAACTCTAGAGAAAACAAATAGAACATGAATTTTTTCTTCTCTATTTTTAGGTAATCTCTCCTATTTTTATTAACATTAACTAGACAGGATATTTATACTAAAGTAAAACATTATTATATTATAGTAAATAATAAACTATAATAAAAGGGAGGTAGAAAACATTAGATTAGTTGTTAGTCTTTTATAGAACCAAGATAATAGTTCCTGTGGTCACTTAGCTAGCTCCAGCTATATCTGTCCATCTGCCCTACACTGTGCTTCAATAATTATTTAGGATCATTTAAAAATAGGAAAATTAAATTTTATATGAAATAAATACATACATATATATATTCCAATAACTATTCTGATAAAGTCAAATATAATTATCCTTCCAAATGATAAGTTTCAGAAGAACTAAATTGCTCCAACCCCTGAATGATTGTAGCCTACCTGTCTGGAGTGGTCCAAAACCTTCTGCTGGGATACAGGAAGAGCACTGCTGATGAGGTTGTTAGTTATCTGGTTGGCAAACACGGGGCTAGAAGTTAAGTTTTCAAAAAGGGAGCCATAGTCTATAGCCAATGTCACAAACTCAACTCTAAATGACATGCTATACACCCCGAAACAACAAACAGGAGTGATTATGTCTCATAGGATGGCAATGAGTGATTTGTGAGCTTTTTGATGGACCTACCGTTTCTTCTATAAGAGCAATCATCGTTCATCGGTCAGCAGAGTTTGAGAGATTCTCTTCGTCATATTGAGGTGCACAGGAACAGAATGCTATTCTAAGTAGATGCAAGAGAACTTCCCATACCTCAAAAGAGTAGGGGAAAATATTCATGCCTTTATTTTAGAGTCTTTCAATATCTATACTGACTTGTTATTCTCGCTAAAATAATTGTCTTGAAGACCAAATACTCCAATGTTAAAATACTTACTACCTGAGCACATAATGACACAGATTATCATATCAGACATGCATAAAAGATGAATCTGACCAATAGTTTCAAAGATATAGGTTGTCAAAAACATGGTGGCAACAAGAAGGGGAGAGGTCTGGGGAATTCTATGCACCTCCCCATCTCCTACCTTTTCATATTTGTCATGTGCTCTCTGGTCTATAAATGATGGATGAAGCTCTGAGTGTGGTCAGTGTGGTGTGGTGGGATATGAAATAAATATTTCAGTTATTTAAGTAATTAAACATCTTTTTTAATAACCTCAGGATGGCATATAGTTTATATGACATTTTCTAGGGGTCTAGGCTTTATAGAGTCTGGGTTTATTAATTATCCATAATCTTCCAGTTAGAGGCATCTTAATAAGGGTAGTCAACAGCTAAGGTGTCTGCCTCCTTCTAGCAGATACTATCTACTCACCAAGAGATCCAGACTTTAAAGCAATTAGACCAGGTAGCGTGTCTTCTTTTTACCTCCAGTAGCTCTACTCTACTCCCTCCAAGGGAAAAAAATGGATGGTAAACCCAATGATCATATTTACAAAGACTGGCATCTACAGTAAATATTGTCACAGTCTGTGCTTAGCATGTGATCGCGATGATCTTAATTAACGTTAACTGAGTGCCCCATTATGGAAAGGCACTGCTCTAAATTCTCTTCAGTCATTATTAGTTCATCCAGTCCTCACTGCAATCTCATTTAGTAGGTACAGAAGTAACCAAGGAACGATTGCTTAGGAAACTTGCCAAAAGTGCACAGCAAATAGTGGCAGTGCTTAGAATTGAAATTTGTTGTAAATATCTCTACAGCCTACTCATTTTTCCAAATATGCACTGCCTCAGGATGGATATAAATTCTCAATAGAGCACATAACCCAAATTAGGCCATGGGGGGTAGTATGAGAAAATGCTATGTAGCAGATGTTGCAGGAACTGAATTTTGAATAATGACAGCTAATGAGTAGGGGAATAGGCAAAGGGAGAAACTTTTACTGGTTTATTTACATTGAACAAATACTTCCAACTTTAAGCCTATTTCCAAAAGGGAAGATTTTTATATTTTGCTAAGAAATCTTTAAACAATAAACACATTTTTAACCCTGCAAGTCAAATAAATATCCACATTATTAAATATTTGAAATAGAAATCTTCCCAAAGATATGATTCACTTAATTAAATATGACAACATGACTGTAAAGTAAATATTTCTAAGTAAGCTGGAGGTACATGTAATTACAAATAACCCTCTAGGAAATTATTTAATAAAGCAATTAGTTGCCTACTAATAAACTACTAATAACCATATTTTATGGGTTTTTTTTTTGAGGCAGAGCCCCAAGCTGTCACCCAGGATAGAGTGCTGTGGCATCACAGCTCACAGCAGCCTCCAATTCCTGGGCTCAAGAGAGTCTCTTGCCTTCGCCTCTCAAGTAGCTGGGACTATAGGAGCCTGCCACAATGCCCGGCCATTGGTATTTATGTTTTTTAAATTTAAGGGTTCTTAAACATGGTATAGCAGTATCAGTACGAACTTTAGGCAAATGATCATATGCAATAGAAAAAGCACCAGATGTAGAATAAGATGTTGGCGTTCAAGACCTGGTCCTACTAATTACTGTCTGTGCAATCTCAAATCATTTTATTTCTTAGGATTGACTTAAATCATCCACCAAAAACAGAAAATGTTATTTGTACTCTTGAATAATCACCTGATTAGAATTGTTGGCCATTGAGTGAGTATATATTTAATCTTGCAAATAAATCTCCACCTAGTTTCTGAAATGGTTTACCATTTTACATTTCTACCAGGAATGCATGAAAGACCCAAGACCCTAAATGGTTTCTCAAAGACATTTTTTGTTGTCAATCTTTTGAAGTTTAGTCAATTTAATGAGCATAAAGTCAAATCTAATAGTATTTTAAATTTGCAACTCTTTTAAGTACTAATGAGAATGACTAATGCATATTGGAAAGTCCTGTATCTTCTTTTATAATGTGTCTATTCAAGTACTTTATACACTTTTAATTGTGTACATTTTTATTATTGAGATGTATTAGTTCTTTTTTATCTTCTAGACAGAAGTTCATTGTCTGATATATGCATAGAGATTTTCTCTTATATTCTCTCCTCCTTGTTCATTTTCTTAAAACTGTCATTGATTAATACATATGTTTAATTTTTATATATTCCAATTCATCCACTTTTTTCTATTGCTGTCTCTGGTTGTATCCTGTGAAAGACATCACTACCCATTGTTAACTATCCTAAGGACAAGAAGATATTATCTTATTTTCTTCCTTATATTTCACTGTTATATTTAATTCTACTATATATTGATGATAATTTTTGCATAAGGTAAGATTTGAGACTCATTGAGTTTTTATATGGATTCACAAGAATGGCAGCACCGTTGTTGAATAGAATTTATCTCCAGTTGAGAATGTAAGCCCTATAAATTTGTTTTTATTTTTTGAGATTGTTTGACTATTATATTTCCTTTGATTTTACAAAATAAATATAATCAGCACTTCAACTTCCAGTAAAAAAAGCCCTGCTACAATTTTGATTAGGATAACAATGACTCTATAGATCAGTTAGTTAGGGGAGATTTTACATCTTAATAATACAGAATTTTTAAAATTCATGACCATGATGATTCTCTCCATTTATTTGTCTCTCTTTATTTTATATCTGCAGACTTCCACAGTGTTTACGTTTATCCATGAATGTTTTAAACTACAGAGTCAAGTAGGTTGTATACCATTGTGCAGCTGGCAATGTTTTCATAATCCAGCTACAGTATTACAGGACAGGAAAAAGTATGGATTTGGAGATGAAAAGCAATAAATCAAGAACTGGCACATATCACTACTATTGGTCATTGTATTGGAGGTCTCATATAATGTAACCAAACAAGACAAAAAAATGTATAAATGTTAAAAATGATGAAGCCAAATCCTCTTTTTTCTCATGATCTGGTATTCTGACTTTTATTTGATGAAGTGAATTTTATTTCAGAGAAATATGAGGGTACAAGTGTCTAGGTCACATACATGTTTATGTTGAGCCCTTTACCCAGAGGGTGTGCTGTGCACCCTTACATTGTGCACATTAGGTCAGAACTTACAAATCCCTACCCTCCTCTCCTTTCCCCTTTCCTTTCTCCTTCTCCTTGAATTTAATTATGTTTTCTCAACTGTGGGCATATAGCTGGGTTTTTTTTATTGGTTTCATATTAGTATTGCACTGGAAAATATGTAATGTAAATCCTCTTTATTGATGATTGACCTGACTGTTTACAAAGAAAGTCCTAAGGAATCTACTTAAAGAAAACTAATAATGGAATTTAATAAGGTTTCAGGATACTATGATGTTAATTTTATTTCTACCCACTAACATCAAGTAATTAGTCATATTAAATTAAAATAATATCTTTTAAATTACATACACAATTGCCAAGTAAAGATACCTGGACTAGCTTACTTGATAATGACACCACATGGGGAAGAAATCACCCATCCGCATCTAGGTAAACTGCCCACCTCTAAGATGGGTAGATGATTTGCTCAGGTGACAATCTCTTTGCCCCAGCCCCAAATGTTGAGGGCTGGGGCAGAGAGATAGACTTACAAACAAAGAATATGGTTGTGATTTTAACCAGCTAAATTTTGAAGTCAATCACTACACATGAATAGATGAGTGAAATTATTGTTTCAGATGTATTTTACAAATTTTTTATGTTGTGTTGTCCTATTTACTAAGTTCAAAATATTTTCTAAATTTCTGTATGATTTCTTCTTTGACCCATGGGCTGATTAGAAGTATATTGCTTATTTTACAAGTAATTGAAGACTTTTAGTCTTATTGCTATTGATTTCTAACTTTCTTCTTTTGTTGACACAGAATATACTATGCATGATTTCTGGTCCTGAAATTTATTGAGATTTGTCTTATGGCTACACACATGATTTGTTACTGAATGTTTTTCTTTCTGCAGAAAAAGAATGATTGCAGTTATTTGGGAAGAGTTCTACATATTTTAATTAGGTCATGCTGATTGTGTTGTTAAAATACTTTATAACACTATTAATTTGGTTTATCTATTGTAGATATGGTATTTATATCTTTGATTAATACAGGTTTATTTATTTTTCCCTTTACCTCAGTAATATTTTACTTTATATATTTTGAAGCATTGTTATTCCACACAAATATCAGCCCTATTATTTTTATGGAATATGTATAATACAAAATATTAAGAAAGTTAAATCATTAAGAATTAAACACTTCAGTCTGTGCTATTTTCCTTTCTCTTTTCCTTAACTTATTGAGCTACTAAAATCAAAATAATAATACAATAACAAATACTAATATAACAGTCACTCCATATTGCAAGTCTTCTCTGTGTAATACATTTTATACCCTCTTTTTAATTATTACAGCACTTTAACATTGATATTATCCTTATTTTATAATATAATAAAATTCTGGCAAGTAACATAATGTAAATAATGTTAACCAGAATTTGAATGAGTGAAGACTTGTGTGACTCCAGAAGTCTTCTCTTACATAAACTGCAATTGTTTTCATTGCATTTTCTTTCTCTCTTTTCTTTTTTTTTTTTGAGATAGAGTCTCAAGCTGTTGCCATGGGTAGAGTGCTGTGGTGTCACAGCTCACAGCAACCTCAAACTCTTGGGCTTAAGCGATTCTCTTGCCACAGCCTCCCAAGTAGCTGGGACTACAGGCGCCCGTCCCACCCCGCTATTTTTTGGTTATAGTTGTCATTGTTGTTTGGCAGGCCCTGGCTGGATTTGAACCTGCCAGCTCCAGTGTATGTGGCTAGCACCCTACTGGCTGAGCTATAGGCACAGAGCCTTCATTGCATTTTCTAATGGATGTTTTACATATCTTAAATTCAGCCACCAATGAGTATTGTTGAAATTCTTATCACATCTCTCTGAATTTGGAAAATCCTTTTAAAATTCCTCATTACTAATTGTCCAGACTGAGCTTAAATTATCCGTACCTAATCATAGAATGTTTTCCAGCTCATCACTTACTGAATAGTCCAATAGCCCATAATCTCAGGAAAAAAATCTTGCTTTTCATTGTCAATGTGTAAGCTAAAAGCCACAGTCTTATATGATACTGGTTTTAATATGTCACTGGTTTTAGTTTGGTGACCAATTTAGCAAGAGAAACATGAAAAATTCTACAGAGACATGTAAATTCTTATTGACATTTTAAGTTTCCCTTAAAGTTTCCATTTGTCCCAATAGATTTTCTCTGAAAACTAGTGTCTTTAGAATTATGCCAAGTTTTGGCTTTAAGGACATCCAGAGAAAGAGGAAACTTGTGTAAACTAAGTTTCAACTGCATTTTCTCCTCCCTGTTATATCAGATAATATTGACTCAACGTGCTTTCCATTGAGTTCAACCTAGATCTCAAGAGTTTTCAAATGTCTTCAGAAGTTATGATCATCTCCAGCTCTGAAGTACTGCTTAGTATGAATCAGTTTAAGGATCAACTAAAAGTTCAACATGTATTATCATGTTTTGCATTTTGTTGTTTTAGATGTGATTACCACATTTTCCCACAGTTTACATGCATGAGTAGAGGATGACAAGGGACATACTGACTTATACATGTACATCAGAAACACTCAACTATTTAAATTCAGTGTTGGATATCAGTGTTCTTAAAGGTCCCTTCCACATTCCAAATCTTGGGTTCCGGATTCTAATCTTATAGCATAAGTCATCTTTGCCTGTGATTTTTGTTTTTAATCTTTTGTCCCCTGTTTCCTATTTATTTCTAATACAAAATACTTTAATTATGTATTTTGTCATGGAAAACTTTCTCTTGCCCTCAAAATCTCACTTTCCACTTTTAAATAAGCCCTAGCTGTTTTGTCCAAACACAATATCTTCCTAAAAAGAGAAATCCTTCATTAGTTATTAAGATAACACATCATTCACCTCACTGCAAATAAATCCCTATTTAATCAATTTCTCACCATAAACAGGAAGATGGTGGGAATAAACACCATGGCATGGTCATCAGTAAAAGGGAAAACTCACCTGAATTTTGTCTAAATAATTGGTTTGCTAAGGCATTTATTTCTTGAATCATAAGTTAGTTAGCAAGGGAAGCCAACTATACACTTATTAGACACTTCTGAAAAAATGGTCTTTCTCCTTCTACCTTTATATGGCCTTTTCTTACCAGTGAAAACAGGTATCTATAAACTATCTCATATCCTCAAAACTTTACTATTAACTTAACTATTCAGTCAACAACTTAATATAACTTCTACATAGTTTTGACAAAAGACACAATGAGTTATGATGTAATTTCTCCATAATACATTGGGAAATGTTATTTTATCCATTGACAGTTCATCTATTAAAATGTGTCTTGTTTGACATTGTTGTGTACCAGCTGACTTATCCTCTGAAAGCTAGAAGGAAGTTCTGAGTTCATTCATTTGTCAGATCATCAAAAAGTTTTCACAATGTCTTTTATTTATTTTTGCTTACGTATAATTTTATTTCGATTCATTTTTTCAAGAGTTCAAAAACTATTGGGGAGTTTCTATTTTATTGTTCATACCTCTAAATTATCACTTTTTTACTCTGGTGATGCTCATAAATTGCTGCTTCTTTCTGGTCAGAGAGAGTGAGGTTTCTGGAAGGACTAGCTGCCTTTAAGAAGTATTTTGTATATTAACAGTTACTGAAGTGATTTTTAATTAGTCTCCCCCCAAATTGCTTTCTCATGAAGCTGTTTTGTTAAAAAAGTTTGCATCTTTCTTTTATAGCAGTAAACTGTGTGGTTCTGTTTAAATAAACCAAGAAATAAACTTTTTCTCCATCTTTCTTTGTCCCTTTTATTATGAAATGTATTCTGTGCCTATCCAGCTGTGCTGGCTGTGTATCTGTGATGTGAGTCACTGCCCACAGTTCTCCCACACACAAGCAGAAACTAACACAAAGAAAAATAAGATACTGCTTTTGGATTTTGCTTACAGCCAACCATCATGGAATGGAGGAAATTGTGTGATTTTCAAGGAAATCTAATTACTCGTATTTCTTTTTATTTGTGAATGACATTGATGTTTTTAGTTAGTTGGAGGAGATCAAAGAGATCAAATTGTGTTTAAAAGAGTAATGGTACTCAGAAATATCACTTGATTACATTTTAGCTAGGAAATCCCTTGACAACGTCAGCAAACATTTTTACTTAGATCCTATGAAAGTAAAACAGTAAGCAATAAAGTACAGATTCAATATGTGTTTCTGAAACCCATAAAGTCTTTCAGTAACTAATCATTGATAACAAATTGTTGTTGTCTCCTTCTGTTATTTAAACTCTTAGAATTACACTTTCTGAGACCTGGAAGAAATCCTATAAATTATGTAGTAAAATATTTTAGATATATTGATCTTAATTTTTACAGATAAGAATATCAAGTTCTAACAATCTTAAAGTATTGAAGACCCATCCTCTCACAGTAAACATTGTCGGGAGCAAGGCTAGCACTGTCTTACCACGTCTTCTACTGCGATTTCCACTCCCCTCCCCAGTACTTCCCCTCTTTTGTCCTAGTAATCGGTAAAGAAAACAACTTAGTGAATCATTGGCAGCTGGTGCTTAGCTAATCCTATATTGTCTGACAATTAAATAAAATTGTCCTTTGACCTATGTCTGTAACATTCACTTGGATTGGACACCTGGTTTAAACAATATTTATGGTACACAGAAGGTTCCAATTAAAGAGCAATTCTACTTCTTCCTGCCAATCAGAAGAGAAGCAGATTCACAAACATTTTCTCATGCCTTGTAGATGAGAAAGCTTTAACAAAGCCAGTTGGCTGAAACAGTACTTACCCCACCCCCCTGTCTCCCTAAGGAGAAAAAGGGTGAGAAAAAGTCCAAGGGCAAAAGTGAATGTGAGGGTAAAGATGTGCCACGTAGCTTCTCAGGGAGAAAAAAAATCAGTCCATTTTTTTTGGTTAGTAATAAGACATAACCCTACATTTTAAAAGTTCAAGAAATTTACTTATCTCTGCTAGGATCTCCAAACTACAAGTCAGATTTACCAACTCACTTTTATTACTTTTTAAGCTTCCTTTTTTTTTAAAAAAAGAGGGGATTTAATTCTACTGTTCATAGTGGTTCATAATGCGAGCAAAGCTGCCTAGACGCAGAGCTATTTCTGCATGAAGAATGGGGACATGGGTTCATTATGACGGTTATAAATTATGTAATCAAATCAAATATTTCCATAATGCAAATGTGGTATGTCAATACGTTTAAATCAATGCAGAGTTCTCCTTTGAGAACCCAGTGTTCCTGCAAGTGGTAGGGACCAAAAAGTTTTCTACAAGTCTGGTTTTTCTGACCATGTTATAAACAATAAAATGCCTGTCTTTTATCTTGTGAACTCAGAGAGTTAAGTGTTGTGTAAATATTGTTGACCACATGACTACTGTTATTTTTGACTCTGATTTTTTGCAGGGCTCCAATGCTAGCTCCATTTTCTGAAGCTTTCCCTGCAAAGGGTCTGGAAAGTCTCAGGCACATGCAATAAAACTAGTGATGAACTACCTCAGGAATGCAGTTGTCATGAAAACAGTAAACCTATTGGAGCCGGGAAAATCTTGTAAAGTGTGGTATAAATGTCCATCTTAGGGGAGGAAAGGACAATGGGCACTGCAGCCTCCCTTTTAGTTCTCCTTTAGCCCAGTTTAAGAGTAGGCATTGTGAAACAGAGGGAGGAGAAATGGAAAGAGACAAAAGGAAAGCTAGAGGTATTTGAGAAAAGGAGAAATAGGAGAAGCTTCTAGAAACTAAAGTAACTTTTTTTTTATTTTGGTACGAAAGGTCTTTATTGGTGAGGGACTCTGCAGTGCAGCTCCAAGGAGAGAAAAGAGAGAGAGAGTCAAAAGAAAGACAGGGAAGAGAGGAGAGAGAGAGAGAGAGAGAGAGAGAGAGAGAAGAGGAGAGGAGAGGAGAGGAGAGGAGAGGAGAGGAGAGGAGAGGAGAGGAGAGGAGAGGAGAGAGAGAGAGAGAGGAGATAAAGTAACTTTTTGTAATTGTAGTTATTTTACCTCCAACATACTTGGAGGCTGGGGAAATCTTAGAAATGTGATTCTTTGATCTTTAAGGAAAAGGAAGAATGAGGAGCCAAACTTTATGAGTTTTATGTGTTGTGAACCAAGAGTCAAATACTATGTTACCTCTCTTTTATCTAGTTTAACGAATATTTTGCCTTTTGCCTTTTGATAGAGAGATAACTTTGGCCTGGGAACTCTGGGAGTAAGGTTAGCACAAGTAGATAATGATCAAGGAATTGTTTTCAACCCTGGGCTCAAAGACGAGGGATTAGAAGGCTATAGATACATATTTGTTAACCAGTGAAGACACAAGCGCTCAAAATCTCAGTCCAATGTGAAGTTTGAGTTTCCCTTTGTCCTGTATAATTGTGTCTCCTCCCAGCCAGACCAGGCCAGCCCACTTCTTCCAAATGACTCACTTTTACTTCAGAATATTTGCTTTTGACCATTCTTCCCCAGAGAACAGGATTACTACTTCTTAGAAATTCTTGGTAGAAAGATTGAGATTATATAAACAGAAAAATGCTAAATTACATGAAAAGAAGAGCAAAAATGTCATTTAAAAAAATTTCACAGCACCATCTGCATAATCTTTTCCTTTTTACATAGTGACAAAATTTACTTCTGTAGAAAGCAGCTCTCTTATTTAGCAAAGGTCTTTCATAGGCTTTTTAGTTACAGAAAATGAAGCATCTATAGACAAAAGTTACGAAAATACATAAGTTTCAAGTGTAACGAAGAATGAATGTTTAACTTACAGAGAGAATGTTTTGTTTTGTTTGTTTGGTTTACTATTGGTTTAAAGTCAGTAGAGTTGGGGAAGCATAAAAAGCAGTGAGCATCTTTCAGTTCTGAAAGGACCAGATCCCAGAGCCTACACATAAGGAGATGGACGGGTGCAAATGGGTGTCTTTAATGGAAATGACGCTAATCTTAAGAAACACAGTATCTAGACTCAATTTTAAATGATTTTATGTCTCTGTTGTGACTCTCCTCCATCATCTCCAAAGCATCAGGAAAGTCTGATACACCTGATGGTCACATGTTAATGGGACCTTAAGGGATAATTTATGCCTTGGGGAGCAAGTGATGTGGGCGAGGGCAGCACCTAGTGATGTGGGACCAAGTGATGTGGGAGAGGGCAGCACCTAGCGTGAACAGTGAGTGATGAAGTAGTGCTGAGTTCAGAAGGAGAGACAAAAAATACGTGTCCTGTAATCCTTGGAACTATGGCCAAGAGCTTTAAACTTGGTTTGGGTTACATTAGATGAAAGGGAGAAGATTTGGAACATTTGAGTTTTGAGGAAAATAAGTTATCCAATTATTACAGGATATTGAGAAATTAGAACTAGAACTTCTAAATATTTGTAAATTATGTTTCTAAAGTAACATACTTCTAGCAGCTTCAAAAGCAAAAAATTTTAATCCGAGAGAACCCAGAGATGGAAAGAGGGAGAAGGTGACCAATGATATAAGATAATCTCTACTGCCCATCTGATGCAGATGTGGAACAGATGATTCTAGGGCTAATGGAAAACTCAAGGGCTGGTTTGTGTCAGCCTCAGAACCTCAGGAGTATGCTTAGTCATTTAAGATTGATGGCTCTGTACTTTCCTCAAGGGTATGATTAAAAGACTACACATACTTGAAATTCATTTCCATATCTTTTAATAGTTCAGGGATAAACATACTTGGAGACTGGGGAAATCTTAGAAATGTGATTCTTTGATCTTTAAGGAAAAGGAAGAATGAGAAACCAAACTTTATGAGTTTTATGTGTTGTGAACAAAGAGTCAAATACTATGTTACCTCTCTTTATCTTGTTTAACAAAGTAGTATAATGTGATTTTACGCAGCTGATTTGAATAGACTGTAGTTACAAGAAAGTGGTAGTACATTTACGTTTTTAGCACCCGAGAGTGCCTACTATTTAATAGTCTATTGAGTGAGTGTATTAAGTGAAGTATTTCAAAGGTATAAAATACTTTTAAATTTGGAGTATTTCAAAGATTTAAAATACTTTTAAATTTGAATTACTATCAATGTTTAAAATATTGTAAAATACGTGGAAAAATACCTTTTGGTTACTATACTTTGATCAAGTAATATAAATAATATGAATTCTTAGATGCATCTAATTATATTTAACATCATCATTGGTCATTTGAAGCATGCACAAAATTACTATTTTTAGTAAACTTTAGAGTTACTCTAGGCTGTCAAAGAATTATTTTATATTTGGCTCCTGTTCCCTGATGATTTTTACCCCAACAACAACAAAACTCTCCAGAGGGAGAGCCTGACCCAGTTAAACCCTATTCTCATGCTGCCTTTTCAGCCAGAACATAAAGGGGAGCACATCACATCTCTAAACCTGAAATACATGATTCATTTCCCGTGAACTCATGTGATCATTAAGGCTGCTAGTAGTATACCAAGATGCCTCATGGGCAAATAGGGGCTCTCCATTCTCTCTCTCTCTCTCTTTTTTTTTTTTTTTTTTTGTAGTTTTTGGCCAGGGCTGGATTTGAACCTGCCACCTCCAGTATATGGGGCCTGTGCCCTACTCCCTTGAGTCACAGGCACAACCCTCTCCATCCTCTTTAATTGTAGCTATTTGGTCATAGAAAATATTGCAGGTTTTTCTGAGGCAGATATTACATAACCATGAAAAAAAGTACCTTTTTCATTCATCTAGGGATTTTCTTAGAAATACAATTTCACTATTTACTTCTATTTATATCCACAGATGATCTTTTTGATGACCTTAGCTGGAACTGTTGGCAGTGAAAATTAACATTAGCATGTGAAATGTTGGCTTTTAGATTCTGAGTTAGGTATATTGTTATATAATACAAAGATCATTATATTAGTCAGACCAAACAGAACTCCTCAATAAATGTTGAATTTCATCCAAGGTCATGCCAAAATGACTGTAATTCACATATATTTAAAAATAATTTCTTTATCTATTATAACTTATACTTCCATCAGTGAAATCTCACATCCCAGATCAACTTTTCAATTTGGTGACATGAATGTATATACATATATATAAATTCACTGACAAATGATAACTAAATAAAGCCTTTGACCTCAGGTTGTCATGACAGGAAAAAATACAACAGAAATGTGTAAGTAATCTGTTAGAAATATCTAGAATCCTTTTGATATTTGATGGGTTAACTTAGTTAACAAAAACTGGGACATTACTATAAGAAAAGATTGATAAACTATTAAGAAGTGAAAAACAAGTCACATTTTTCTTTTCTTATGCACCCCAGCATGTGGCAGAAGGTAGTTAAAATTAAAGTCAAGATAATTTGGAGTATAAAAAGGGAAGGAAATTTTTAAACAATAAGAAGTCAAGGTTCTCATATAACCCTGCCCTAGTAAAGAAAATTCATTATGGAGCTAAGTATGAGTATTATTTAAAGGAGAGATGAAAGTGGTGGAGTGTCACCATGCAGAAGAGAACAGTGGACTCCCTAGAGTGGGGTTATGTTATCCGAACTATGGGTGAGTCTTGCTAAATTATATGGCCTTTCTCTGCAATCCCTGTGGTATATTATTCCTTGCCTCCATCAGAGGGGCAATAATGGCACCTGGAAGTTTCATTGTCATATGTCTGATAGTGTACAGACAAGCAATTTTATGTGCTCCCTTCTTACTATTTCCAAAGTTTGCCTTCAAACTCAAATTCCTTCTATTTATGCTCAAGGCTAAAACTAGAGGTAGGAAAATAATATATTACCTATGAATCCAAAGAATGACGTATATAGTCTGGCAATCATTTTACTTTCTATGAAAAAGGAATGTTTAGTTATTAACAATGTAATAAATTTAGGGTTACCCTGGGACCAAGGCATAATCCTACAACTTTTACATTTTATTTTAAATTGAACACTTTAGAAAGAACCTGGAAATTAAAAGAATATTAGGCAAGAGGGTGTAGGTATAGTAACTAGGGTTGGAATGATACCAAAGGGATGAAAAAAGATTAAGGGAAGCTCTTTCTTACTGAAATCTGGAAGCAAAACTACTCAAGTTATTTTTTTTTTTCTTTTGTAAGGTATTGAAGTTTACTAAGGCTTTTCTACCAAAAGGTGGAGGGAGACCTTTGGATATCAAACTCTCACTTACCTGAATCTTTCAGCTCTTTTCCTTCTCTCCCCTAAACCCTACCTTCCAGGAATCAATCTTATTTTCAGGACACCCTCTCAATTTTCCTCTCAATTTTCACTTTCCTTTGGCCTAAGCCTTGGCCCTCCTTTTTCAGCTTCTCAGGCCACACATTTATCAGGTGAGAGTCCGTGGTGCCAGGACTCTGCCCTCTCAGCTGTCATAGCAAAGCAGAAATGCAGCAAAATAGTTGGAAAAGCAGAATCTCAGGAATGAGATGAATTTAACTTTAAATTTCTTTTCACTCAATTATACTGCACCAAAAGCCAATGAACTAATATATCTGAGACTCTGCCTCCCTGTTTTTTCTGGTAAATGAGTTCATCTCTGTAAAATACTTAGCCCAGTGCCTGGCCACATCACTAATTGTTTGGGGAGGTAATATAAGAATAAATCCCCTAATATTATTATATTATTATGTACATATCATCCAAATCCCTCCTCTAATGAAGCAATATCTTTCACAGTTTGATTGCTGGATGAATATTCAATCTTTTTATCAAATGTTTTAATTATTTAAAAAATACTGCAAAATTTGCTGTGCCCAGTTCATACTCTTTGATTTTGATAGAAGTAATTTTGTTGCCTAGAATAATTTTATCCTCTCATTCATCTTAAAACACATTCACATTACTTATTTAGCATCAAGTGGTATGCTAGTAAATGAGCTTTGTGCTAGGGATACAAAAAATGAGAATAGCCATGATAACTTTGAGAAGATTATAAATTAGTACAGTATTACCCCTGGAATCCAAGTGCCCCAGAACTTGAACAACTTGGAATCTGAATGAAAAATCCGAGCAAATTTTGCCCCAAATCCAAATGCTGCTTTGGAATCTGAAGTTCCAGCACATTGTTCATGTGTTTGGATGCATGTGTTTCCCGTCCACCCGCACTCTTTGTTGTTCAATTTGTTGTGGAACGCTGTAGTGAAAGCATCTCATGTGATTTTTTCTGCTAATTTTATGCTTTTGTTCCTATTCTGTGTTTTTTTAAATGTAATAACAATTAAGTATATTCGCCATGGGTCCTAAAGAGTGTATTGAGGAAAATAGGAGTAAGAGGAAAGCTGTGGGAGTTGCAATTGAAGTTAAGAAAGATCCTATTGCTAAAAATGAGAGGGGTATACATGTGGCTGATCTTGCTACTAATCTGGGATGCCTAAACTGACTGTACAATTTTGAAAAATAGAGATGCTATCAAAGCAGCTGATGTGGTGAAAGGGGTTACAACGCTGACCCCTGGGAGACTGAAAAATATGGAAGAGATGGAAAAACTTAGTGTGGTTTAACAAAAAAACAGCTGGCTGGTGATGAGATTTCTGAGATGATAACTTGTGAGAAAGCCAAAGTCCTCCATAATGGCTTAGTGAAAGGCATGCCTGATACTAGTGCTCTAAAGGAGGAGTCTAAAGCCAGGGGTGGGGGGCGTCCAGAACTTTAAGAAAAAGACTAGGATCCATGGTGTCATTATGCCCGAAGAGCCTGCCAATTCTAATTTGGAAGCAGCAGAAAAGTTTAAAAAGGAGTTTTAGGAGTTTGTTAAGCATGAGGGGTATGTTTCACACTCTACGTTCAATTGTGATGAAACAAGCCTTTATAGTTTTATGTTTTTATATTTTTAATTTTATTAATTTACATTTTATTCAAATTTTATTATTGTTAATATTTTACCTTAAAACTACTGTATTTACTGTTAAAATCATTTTGAAAATTCGAGATAAGGAAACCAGTAATGGATTAATCCCGTTTGTATTATTTTAAAGGGGAAAAATTGTCTTGGAACTCTGACAATTTGGAACTCAAACGGGGTTCTGGAATGGATTAAGTTCAGATTCCAAGGTATCACTGAGGTCAAAAATAATTCCCTAAACCAAAGACTGATTGTAGGGTAAAGGGCTTACTGTTCAAATTTCAAAATGTCACTCTATGTTGCAGAAAATGAATTGGAGGAGATACTAATAAGGGCAAGGAACCATCAGGGAAGGGACCTTTCGCCTTCAGAATTTAAGATTCTTCTTTCTTAACCACCAAAGGGGATAAGAAAAGCTTCAGCTTTCTCTGCCTCACCCCTTTTAATAAAAGGATTTGCTCTGCACAATTTAGATTAAGTCAAAACGCCCCAGTTAAGGACTTAGAAGGCCACGTTTCACCTGAAGGCCATGGGTTCCAAATGCAACATGCACTTGCACAATTTTTAAGAAATTAGATCACATTGTTCACTAATGGAGCAGCAATGGTCCAGTAAAACCTTACGTATTTGTTCCCATGATTAGCAAATTTAAAACTCACTATTCTGTTCTAATGGAATTGAGTTTAGAAGTCTAAATTCCTAAATTTATATACAGAGATATTATCTCTTATTTTAGCCTATTGTTCCCACTACCAAGATATGTTTCCTTAGTTTTCTCTGAATTTGAGTGTCCACATTTTGCAGAGTAACTTAATCGAATATGTATCCTTAAGTCATTATTGCTTATTATTATAGTGGTTTAGTATTTATTAACCTTTTACAGAAAAGGAAATTGGATCAGAGAGGCTATTATTATCCAATTCAAGCAACTGAAATATGGCAAAAGAAGACTGGATTCCAGATTTTCTGAGTTAGAGTCATTAAGTCACTATTTATGAACTACTTTGCAATAACTCACCACACCGGTGTATTTTTCAGTATGCCCTGTCCCAGCATCTGTAACATTTTTTTCAGGCTGCCTAGTTTTAAGCTTCTTGTAGACGTCACAGCTGTCTCACGGTCTGTATCCCTAGCAGTATTAGCCCATTTTCAAGAACACTCTTTCTTCCATGTGTGACAGTTTTCGTCAGTGTATTTTCCCACAGAAGATAAATTATTTAACAAGAATAGAAAATATTTATATTTCTGTATGGGGAATTGTCTTCATTTTAAATAAAATGAGCTAATTGTCTTTCTGACTCAGTGGGAAAATATTAGGTTGATCAGTAAAAATTGAATGGTGTCTAATTTTTAAGCCGTAAATTTAAGATAAAAAGATGGTGAGGAAACAGCTTTAGAAATACAGCACTGACCAAATTGAGTTCAAGACGCCTCTTATTACATTATCCATTCACAATAAAACATGTGTTCCAGATCTGAGACATACAATAAATGAATTTGGATTTGAGGATAGTGTGGCCAAGGGTTTCCAAGTTCTATTGTCTAAATTCATAAGCGTATTTGAAAAATATATTTAATATTACAAGTGACATCTTTTATAGTTTTCAACTTTGTAGGAAAATAGGGTTGTACCAACATACTCTGTAACAAATTGGTACTGTCCCTAGCTGGACCTGTAACATCTAGTGGTTTTTCATTTAAAATATAGTAGCATCAGCAATGGGAAGGTTATAAGGTTATTTTTCCCTTAGTTGCCCTACAGAGCAACCAGAGCATGCCCAGTCTCCAAAAAAAATACAGACTATTATTTGTGATTTCAGAGACCTTCAGCCTGATTAGAAAAACAACATCTATCATAATTAGTCACATCCCAGGGAGGCCAGGGCAGGCAGCAGAAATGCTAGACACTAAATATGTTTTGAAATATTATTGTTCGTATTTCAAACATTGCTGAAGTAGTTTTCAGGGCAAAAAAATCGGAACGTTTTCTCATTATTCACAATTACTCCATAATTTAGGGCTTGTTTTTGTTTTATTTTAAATCAAGGCAGAGTAAACCATAATCTTTTCCATGCTGCAGATCTCAGAAGCTTTCTGGCTCTGGCTCTTTTTCCCATAGTGCTACTCAAGTTGTATGAAAATAAATGACTAGATTTGATTACCATTTAAAGCAAAAACAGGCGTATCAATCTAAACTTGTTTTCAGATTCTGATAAAAATAATGGCCATAAGTTAACCCAAACGTTCTCTCTATTTTATGATTTTATGGCCACCCATGAAGAAAATGTGTTTTAAATTTCCCAGTGCTTTTTATTCTTTGTCTGATCCTGATTGACTAAATTGTCACTTGATAAAGGTATTTTTTCCTTTCATTTAACTCTCTCTTCATTTTTGTAGGAAAATTGACTATAAATGGCAGATAAACTTCTCCTTGGATTTAATAGCATTTATCATCTAAGGGCAAACTCTCATGATGCATAATATTAATTGCATGAGAAACATGCTGAATGAATCTCCATTTGTGCAATAAGTTCTTGATTCTCGTGAAATTATTAGATTAAAATTAGAATTTAGGATAAAAATGACATTTTATCTATAAATAATAATATCTTATAGGCAAAGCTTTAGTCAGCGTAGAAAATTCATACAAAGATGTCAAAACAATATTTACCCTACATGTTTGTAGAACAATGTGATTTACTAAAATTCAGGGAAATATTTAAAGACGGTTATAATAGAACCCCAAGTCATAACAATATTTAAGGGACAATACTATATGGTTCTACAGAATTTAACACATCTGTATTGTCAGTGGAACTATAGTGGAATAGTGTATTTATTGTTATTTTGATAATTTAATTTTAATCTGACAGTTAATGAGTTATGAATCCTAATATCATAACATCATAAATTAAATTTCAACTCTAAAACAACTGTGAAGAAATGTTCCAAATTTCCCATAGATACAAGAGTTTTAGAAAATGCATGTTTTAAAATATCATACTATTTTATTCTCTTTTAAAAAATAAAGTCATACTGTACTAGAAAACTTATTTGGAAATAATACTTGGAGAAAGTATATAAGTCCAGATTCTGGAAAAGATTAAATTAAGATTTTTCCACTGTGGTGGCAAGTATTTTTCATACTGAAGTAGTGCACTGG
Organism: Arctocebus calabarensis; assembly: GCA_963573935.1. Lineage (NCBI taxonomy): Eukaryota > Metazoa > Chordata > Mammalia > Primates > Lorisidae > Arctocebus > Arctocebus calabarensis. The sequence continues at coordinate 2,872 of CAUYON010100693.1, read as the reverse complement.
ACATTTGTTCTCCAATTAAAAACCCAATCACCACTTTTATAAAATTTTGGGAAAACAACTCCATGTTCTTTATCCTGTTGTTCCATATTCTGCCCATAGCATATTCTCAATCTCGTTGCTCCTAAAACTTAGAGTCAGTCCTATGCATTCTCTGATATTTATTTATATTTTACAACTTTTTATTTCTTTATTTCTTTGCCTAATGATTTCCTCTGACATCTCTCTGAATTCCAAGGGGTTACATCCACCAGACAGAAAGTACGCCTCCAAGTGCACATAGCAAATTTTTGAGGATATGGCATATGATAGGCCACAATACAAGCCTCAGTAAATAAATGTTAAAAGATCGAAATCACATGAAGCTTGTTCTCTGGCCTTAGTGAAATAAAACTAGAAATCAAGGCAGAGGCTTCTGTCCCGAATGAGAGTTGAAGGACAGAAATTTAGCAAGAAAGTTGATGGTTTGGATCTGAGCCAAAAGAGAAGGTCGAAGAAGACACATCAACCCTGCTGAGGTGACCTATAACCTCAAGGACACAAACAAAAGGTATAGAGCATATTGCCATGCAGACAGGAGTCCCCTCCCCCCATGAGAACAGCTTGCAGTATATATACTCCATACCTCCATATAAACAAGTGAGCAGAGTTCAGATGTCCTCCCATTCTACACCACGGGAGCAACCCTCTAAAAACAGGACCTCCTTCCCCTACTAGGGTGCCATGGAACTCTCCTGCCAGGCATAAAACTGTATAAAACTGTATATATTCTTTACCTGCAAGTTTGAACTCCAGGCACTCCCCTCCACTCAACCCCGAGGTGTGGAGGCCTGTTCCCCATGGGGTCCAGATTCTTGGACATTTTCTCAAGGGTTGTGGATGGGGCATGGACTGTTGCTGATCTGTGATGATTTTCTGGCTCAGGAGTGGTGAGAGGAAAATGAGCCGAGAGGAGGCTGAGCTGGAGAGGTGGTCCCCTGAGGCATGGAGCAGCAGCCGCAGCTGTTGGAACAATGGCAGTGGGGCTCGCACTCTTGAGGATGTTTTGAGGAGGCACTCCCAGTCTCTCTGGGTGGCTGGGGGAAGCTGGACGGCTTCTCTGGTGGCAGCCACCGGCAGAGTGGACCGGCACAGGTCTGGGGAGTGAAGGCTATGCCAGAGGCAGTACCTGCTGGGGCAGTGTGCGTGGGTTAGAATACAGCCGATTCCCAGGACAGAGACTGCTTGACTCAGCTTTAGAGGCACCTGGCCCTCAGGGGATGAAAGCTGAGACACAGGGCTGGAACTCACAGACTTAGTCAGACCCATTTGCAGCCCAACATCTGATCCAAAGAGGAAAGAAACAAATTCTGTGAACTTGTTCTGTTCTATCGCAATATCAATCAGGGATAGGGCTGGAACTGAGTGAATCACTCCCCCAAGTACCCAGGTTGTCAGGCCTCACCTCCCCCTGCCAAACAGTGACAGAGAGTGGCAGACTGGCTGAGGAGCCACAGACTTCCTTGTGACCCAGGCAGGCACAAACCTCTGAAGCATCTGCTCATTGGAGGAAACTGGATCACAGCCCTGTGGTGTTACCAGGGACTGGGTGTGACAGAGGGACAAGGAGAGGAAGGAGGCATCAACCTTTCCAGATTAACCTACTTTCTGGGGGGGCTCTCCTGAGCTCACAGAGCACTGGAGTGAGTTATACTATACCTTCCAGCAGACCCCTGCTATCTAATTGCCAGAGACTTTTCAACTCTTCCATTTGAGGCCGGTGCTGGTTGGGACAATTGATTGGGACCTCTTCAATTGGGCCAATCACTGAGGACTTTCCAAAGTGGGACCCTGGTATGAGGTAGTAGGAAAGTTTGATTTTCCTCTTCCAATTGTTTGCCTGTGGGGGGCATAGTGACTTTTAACTGCTGGAATTTCTGCACAGCTTAGACTTCAATCCAAAGTAACTGATTCTCTAGGGTAAGACAGAGACCAGCTGAAAATAAGAGCCATTTAACCCCACCACACCAAGAAGGTCCCTAGTTTTATAAGCACTAGCACTGTACGGGTCCTTGGCAAAACTCTAGAGGAAAAGGTACAGACACCAGTCCCAGATGTCAACGGCTACTTCTAGAACTCTCAACCCAACTTGTCCTTATATACTCAACCAGCCAAATGGTGTAAAATAATCATGGAGTGGAGTCAGCAAAAAAGCTCTGGAAACATGAACAACCAGAGTAGATCAACCCCCCCAAGGAACAATTTGACAGATGTAAATGACGATCCTATGCATAAACAGATGGCTGAGATGTCAGGAATCGAATACAGAATTTGGATTGCAAACAAGATTAATAAAATACAGGAAAAGTTGGATTTAGAAATTCAGGATACATTTCAAAAATTGTCTCAAGAAGTCAAGGAATTCAAAGACCAGATAACCAAAGATTTGGACACATTGAGACAAGAAGTTGCAGCCCTTAAAGATCTGAGAAACACAGTAGAATCCCTCAGCAACAGAATGGAGCAAGCAGAAGAAAGGATTTCTGCCATGGAAGACAAAGCTTTGGAATGCTCCCAAACTGACAAAGAGGAAGAGAAATGGAAGGCAAAAACAGATCATTCTTTCAGACAGCTCTTGGATAACTCAAAGAAAACTAATATTCGCCTTATAGGGATACCTGAAAACGACGAAGTGGCATCCCAAGGCATAGAGTCTCTTCTTTATTCTCTTTATGAAAGAGAATTTTCCAGACATGCCAAGAGATGCTGAAATTCAGATAGCAGACAGTTTCAGAACCCCAGCATGACTCTACCCGAATAAAACATCCCCCAGGCACACCATAATTAAGTTCACTAAAGTTAATATGAAGGAGAAAATTTTGAAAGCAACCAGATG